>CAUYRT010086182.1:0-83171 GCA_963574885.1 Lepilemur ruficaudatus | reverse complement strand
GGGGGTGGCAGGCAGTGGAACCTGTGTTTGGCAACAGCCTGGCTGTTAAATGTTCTGACCATCACCACTGGCTAAGAATTCCACTATGCGTCAGGTGTAGGGAACTCAAATGCCTATGGCTGTGAGTATTAAGGGTCCTAGCAACCAGAGCACTCGGTCCCCTCGCAAAGTGGCACCGCTGCTCACTTCAGCCAGTTCTTTCTGAATTTCCCATTATTCAAAAGAAGTTGGAAATTCTGCTATGTAAAAAATATCCCAATTTAGAAATGTTACTTCAAATTTAAAAAGAAAAAACGTCCTATTCGGGTCAAACAAAACACAACTATAGACTTTACCTGGGCACCATGTTCATCTCTCCACTATTGTTGTAGGGAGAATCCTTAAAAACAAAGGCTAGTCATAGGTACTGGAGAACCAATACACCTGAAAGAGAAAAATTGTATGCTTTTGGCATTATTGTATAAAAGTAAAACTAATTGCAATAAATTGTACAATTTTTCCTTCCTTCCAACAGGGTCTCGCTTTATTGCCCAGGTTAGAGTGCAGTGGCATCATCAAAGCTCACTGCAACCTCAAACTCCTGGCCTAGTAAGCCAGGCACAGTGGCTCATGCCTGTAATCCTAGCACTTTGGGAGGCCAAAGCAGAGGTAATAGCTTGAGGCCAGGAGTTTGAGATCAGCCTGAGCAATATAGTGAGACCCTGTCTCCACAAAAATAGAAAAGTTAGCTGGGCATGGTGGCATGCCGCCATAGTCCCAGCTGCCTGGGAGAATGAGGCAGGGGGAGTTTTTGTTTGTTTGTTTGATTTTAAGATAGTCTCACTCTGTCACCCAGATTAGAGTGCAGTGGTGTCAGCATAGCTCGCTGCAACCTCAAACTCCTGGGCTCAAGCGATCCTCCTGCCTCAGCCTCCCAAGTAGCTGGGACTGCAGGCATGTACCTCCATGCCAGGCTAATTTTTCTATATTTTGTAGAGATGGGGTCTGGCTACATTGCTCAGGCTGGTCTCGAACTCCTGACCTCAAGTGATTCTCCCACCTTGGTCTCCCAAAGTGCTAGGACTACAGGCATGAGCCACCCGTCCCCATAAAATCGTAAAATTTTCTGACTTCCAATTCAAATTTAACTTTACAAACTTTCCCCTTAACTTACTCGAATTTATACTTGATCTCTTTTCTCTAATACTGAACATCTTGGCTCCTAACATTATCATAATTACTTATTTTCTTTGTCCTACTTTACATAAAATAGTTTCAAAATAATACCCATATTAACAATAAGTCTACTAAATGGTTTTTTTTTTGCAGTTTCACTTGTTCTTATAATATGTCCCACAGTGTATGTAGAGTCTGAACTGTACATTTTACAAAAAGTGTGTGCTAAGTGCTAGAGGCACCTATGTTAAAAAGCTACCCCCCAAATTGTTTCTTCCTGTCTAGCTGCAGGGGAAGGAACAGCCCGGGGTGGAGTTGGGCTGAGTTATTGGAGGTTGCCTATTGCTCCTGCTAAACTCAGAAGAGATTCCTACATGGCTGGATACTTTCTGGACAGCCCTCATATTTATACACACAATAGAATACTATTTACTATTTGGCCATAAAAAATGAAATCATGAAGAGACTCCTTTTTTAAGGTTTGTAGATGCATGCCAACTTGTTTCACCTTCCCAATCTCCTTGAAAAAAACGGAAATGTGGGCTTTCTGAAGCACAGGTCTGGGGGTACAGACTTAGGTGATTTGGATGGAATTGGTGAGTGGATGGAATTGCCTGCTAGAGAGACTGTAGGATGAGAGGGTGCAGTCTCCAGCGGAACATAGACTTTATGGACAGTAGGAGTCAGAAATCTCAGAGAGGCAGGGAGAACCGGCGGGGGCACTAAGTTGCTCTGAGCCTAGTAAAAGGAAAAAGAGTTTTAACATCAGTTGCAGGAGTAACTGCCGTTCTCCCAGGGGGAGCTCCCAAGCACAGCAGGGACCACAAGCCCCAAATGGACATGGACTTCATTAAGAGCTTTCATTGGCAAGGTCCAGGGATGCAAGCACCGAGCAGGTGGTCTGTCCTGGAGGACAGTTGTGTAAGAAGTTGGATCTGGAACTGGGAGGAAATTCCGAGCATGCAATGCGTCCCAGCTGGGCGTTGACTGTGCGGGAGAGATGGGCGAAGAGCAAGGCAGCGCTGGGAGCTGGCTAGGATTGCCCGTGTGGGCTGCGCCCCCTGGGCATTTCTGTTATCCCATTCTCACCGTCTCGGGTTGTGCCAGCGCCTTTACTTCCGCCATCAGCGGCCAGGGAAACCAGGTCGCGCGCTCCCAGCCCGAAGCCGCAAGTTCCCGCCCCGCCCCCGCCAGGCGAGGTCTCCGCCCACACGCTCGCGGCCCCTCCCAGCGCGGCGGCCCGGGGCGCAGGAGGGCGGTATGGAGGGCGGCCTGGGGCGCGCCGTGTGCGTGCTGACCGGGGCTTCCCGCGGCTTCGGCCGGGCGCTGGCCCCGCTCCTGGCCTCGCTGCTGTCACCTGGCTCGGTGCTGGTCCTAAGCGCCCGCAATGACGAGGCGCTGCGGCAGCTGGAGGCCGAGCTGAGCGCGGGGCGGCCTGGTCTGCGCGTGGTGCGGGTGCCCGCTGACCTAGGCGCCGAGGCCGGCTTGCAGCAGCTGCTGGGCGCCCTTCGCGAGCTCCCCAAGCCCGAGGGGCTGCAGCGACTGCTGCTCATCAACAACGCAGGTAAGGCTTCCGGAGGCTGGGGGCGGACTCCTCATTTGAGCATTCACTTCCCCCACCGTTGGGGAATTTACCAAGGGAGTAAAATAAGACGCCTGAAAGTCCAGAGGCCTTGTTTTCCAGCTTGGGTGGCGAGCGCAGGCCGGGCAAACAGGAGGACCTGGAACCGTTGGCGCAACCTTTCTCCCCCTCCCTCCGCCACGGTTTGGCTGGCCAGGGATTTCTAAAGCGCCTGCAGAAATTTCCCGATCGCCTTCCTCTGCGCCCTCTGGCGGAGGCCTGAGTCGGAGAATGGGGTCTCCAAACAAGTAACTTCCCCTGCTTCTCCAAAGCACTCCCAGGGAAAGGCAGGTGCCTTCTCAGTCTGCAGCGTGGGGTGGGTGGGTTCCCCAGGTGTGTCTGTCTGCAGAACTGGGGAAGAGGGAGGCGTCTTTAGAAGTGCTGGGCAGATTCCTCTTCTAGGTCTGGATGGGAAGGGATATCTGGAGGGATTTGGGGAGGGTTGGGGAAGGAGAAAGCCCCACCTGCACTGGTTTATTCCTGAGGTCTGGTTTTCAGGCACTCTTGGGGATGTGTCCAAAGGCTTCGTGGACCTGGGTGACCCAACTGAAGTGAACAGCTACTGGGCTCTGAACTTGACGTCAACACTCTGCCTGACCTCCAGCATCCTGAAGGCCTTCCCTGAACATCCTGGCCTCATTAGGACTGTAGTTAACATCTCATCCCTCTGTGCCCTGCAGCCCTTCAAGGGCTGGGCACTGTACTGTGCAGGAAAGGCTGCTCGTAACATGATGTTCCAAGTCCTGGCTGCAGAACAACCTGGTGTGCGGGTGCTGAACTATGCTCCAGGTAGGTGGGAAGTACTGCCACCTCTATCTGCCAGAACCTGTTGGTTCTCCTCTGGGAGCTGGGCAGGGTGCCTAATCTGCCTCTAGGAAAGGACCCACAGAGTATATTGTCCTTGAACCGTGATTACCCCTTAGGGGAAATACAGACTCCTGGGAAGTTAGAACTGGCAGAGGCTAGGGATAGGGCAGGAAGCAGGGAGTTTCCTGGGCTGGAGGGTGGGGCAGGAAAGTCTGAGGTATTAGATGGAGTTTGAGAGAAGACTAGAGTTGGAATTCATGGCCTATACCCCATTTCCTCATGTGAAATGGAGAGGCTGCTACCTGTCTCACAGGGTACTTTGGAGGACTAAATGAGATAATATATGTGAACATGGTCCCTATCTGTGAAGTGCTATCTAATTGTTAAATAGGACTTATCACACTGTATTGTGTTTACATATTTACTTGTCTGCTTCCTTCCCTTGACAGGAAAGCCTTGAAGGCAAGGACCATGCACTGTTCATCTTATGTACTCAGTACCTAGCAAAGCACTGCGCTAAGGCAGTCTGCAGTACATCTTAGCTGAATGAGGAGCAGACAGACATTGCTGAGTCTGACCATTCCAGGCTGAACTGTGCTGGATCATGGGGGGGATGCTAGAATAAATAAGATTAGAGCCCTTGTCCTCATGAAAATCAAAAGGGAGTCTTGTGACACTTGGTTTGGTTTCTGACCATCCTACCATGATGCCACAATGCCCCTTTCTTAATAGTGAGGCTTCTCTTCTAGGCTTGAGAATGCTGCAATTAGAAGATGGTGAAAGAACTTCAGTAGAGTATATGAGCAACTGAGGTAGAGATCCAGTAACCTGTCCCCCTTGGGAATAGGATCATGACCCTGGGGCAGAGAGGTAGAATGGCCTTCCCAAAGGCCAGATGAGGCAGGTCCAGGATCCCATCTTGCTTCTAAGTCTTCCTCATGTTCTCCAAGACTCAGCCCCACCCCAACACATACAGTCATTCTTGCAACCAACATTCTGTTCATCACCTACTCTGAACTCAGCCTAGGACTCACTCATACTACAGTGACCAAATGTAAAAGACAGCCAGGAGCAAAGCATACTCCAGAATGCCACATGGCTAGGTTAGCTCTCAGGAGCCGCCCTGGGCATTATGAGGGGGCCGAGATTTTGGGGAGGTCTTCAGGTCCTGAACAAAGGCAGAGGCCAGCCTGTTTTTCATTTCAGTCTCTGAAACAATGTTCTAACAAGTGTCCAAAGGTAAAATGTGTTGTTTGGAAAGGTAGCAAGTCCTCTCTCATCAGGGATGCACAAATGGTTGGAAGATAGTCTGGGATCGGGAGGGTGATTCTCCTTCCAACCCTGGAATTCTGTGATTTTCTGCCTCTGAGGACAATTAATTGCAAGTTCTATATAAAGAACTATATAAAGAATAGAGAGTGCTTAGAATTCAGAAGGAAACGATTCCCTTTGGGTGGGATGACTAGGGGTGGCATTATTGGAGGTAGCTGAACTGGACATTGACCTTGAGAGCTGTTTGGACGTTAGCAGGTGGAAGTACTGCGGATAAATATAGGAAAGATGGGAAAGCTCATTACTTGAGTAACAGGTCTTCTCACTTGCCTGTGGGCTAGGTGTGCCGAGATGGCAGCAGTTAAAAGGGCCTTGAGTACTAAGCCAGGCTATCGGGAAGCCATTGAGGAGTTTTGAGTGGAGAAATGATGTGATCTTAGTGATGTTTTAGCAAGATGAATTGAACAGAAGGCTACGGAAGGAGTTGAAGCAGAGAGAGAACCAAGGTTGTAAAAAGGGTGTGATTGTCAGGATATGTAGATATGGAAGGGTCCTACCTAGTGCCCAGTTGGTTGTAGGAGCAGAGGGGGAGGGAAAGAGGAGGTGATGGAGAGTTTGAATCTGGGAGAAGAGTACATCATTGATAGAAACGGAAAGTTAGGAGGAGGTGCTGGTAGGACGGGAGATGAGAAGTTTGGTTTTAGACAGTGCTCTGGATGGTTCATGTTCAGTGAACTTTGGAATTTGAGCCTGGAACTCAATAGTGACAAAATGTAGCCCTTTAGTGACTCTAACCACACATTTCAGCCAAGATGAATGTTGTCTCTGGCCAGACCTGTCTCAGCCCCACCTCCCACATACAATGAGGACCGTGACCTTTTGTCCCTACCTTGGCCATATCCCCTCATATTCTGCTTTTTGTCCCCTAGGTCCCCTGGACACAGACATGCAGCAGTTAGCCCGGGAGACCTCCGTGGACACAGAGTTGCGAAAAAGGCTGCAGGAGCTGAAGACAAAGGGGGAACTGGTGGATTGCGGGATGTCAGCTCAGAAACTGCTGAGCGTGCTGCAGAAGGACATGTTCAAGTCTGGAGCCCACGTGGACTTCTATGATAAATAAGCCCATGTTCTTGGCTTCCTGGGCCTTTCTGCCTTCACTTTCAGGCACACCCCAGAGTCCTATGTTTCCCCACATCCTGCCACAGTGGCACCGCCAACCCTGCCTTACACAGATAAACACTTGTGCCTACTGTCCTGCCAGCAGATCAGCAGCTGTGGGGACCTTGGGGTTGCTGGTGTCTGCAATTGTCAGGAATCTCTGTTGTGCACGCTGGGTTGTGAGGAGGCTTCTGTAGGAGGTTTAGGAGGGAGGTTGTGGGTGTGAGCATTCTCTCTCTCCAGGAATAGAGCAGAAAGAGAAGCTGAAACACTGAAGAGAGGAGGCTGGGTCTCCTGCCCATGGCCAGTCCACAGGAAGAGGAGGGAGTGAGCTGGTGTCAAATAGGAGTACCCATGTAGAGGGGAGGGAGTGCAGACAGGACAAGTTCCAGCTCACAAGGATGCCGCTTTCTCAGGACCTTCTGTTGAACCACATGTCCTCACTCTGATGCCTCCTTCCTCCAGAACCCACCACCTCTTCCCCAGGCTGGGGGAGTGGGTACCTGAGATTCTGTACACAGCAAATAAAAGATTATCATCGTTGATTAATGCCTGCTTTCTCCTTTGATACAGGGCCCATGACTAACTCCCTGGTTCACTAGGCCAGGGCAGCCCCCGAAGTATTCCTTAGTTCCCTGTTCTGGGGCTGTCTTCCTCTCACCGAGCCCCACTCATCAGCAAGCCAAGGTCTGAACAAAGTTGTCCAAGATGGGTGTGGCCAGGTTCCTGTTCCTTTTTCATGCTTTTGCCCAGTCTTTACTGCTCTTTCCTCACCCTTGGTCTATTCGAAGGATATCCACCCTTCAGGGCCCAACTCACAGCCTGCCCTCCCCACGGCCCTTGGGGATGGGTCCTCTCCCTGACTCTCCTTTGGAGTCCCAACTCCACCCTTGTCCACATGGCAGTACTCTGAATGGATCCCAGCTCTTGTTGGCCCTCTTGGCATTGTGTATCAGGCCTGTGGTCCTGGTCTTCCATGAGGTGGGTTTACTTATTTATTTATTTTTTGCCTGTTCTCTACTTTTTTTTTTCTTTTTATTGCAGCATATTATGGGGGTACAAGTGTTAAGGTTACATACATTGCCCTTGCCCCCCTCCCCACTCCAGTCAGAGCCTCAAGCCTGACTGAGGTGGGCTTAGAACCTCATGTTTTTGGGAGAGATGGGCAAGATTCCAAGAGAGGGAAGCCCTGAGAAATCAGGGCTGCAGCCAAGCCAATCCTTCTGTAGGTTGGTAGACTTAGGCTGAGCTGGGAGCTCCATAGTGGTGGTGGTCTGCAGCCAGCCCCCTGGCTCCTGGTCCATAATTGGGAGGAGGGAGCGTGGTCTCCTGCCGGTTGACTTCAGGGCTGAGCCCTGCCTCTGAGCTCACAAAAGAGAACTCTCTTTGGTTCTCCTTGTGGTCAGCAGAGGGCGCACTGAGGTCGTGCCTCTTGGAGAACTGTGGCAGCACTTGCTAGAGGGCAGGCCCTGGGCTGGAGCTGGCAGTGCCCTGGACTGCAGAGCCCCCTAGGAGTGTGCTTTTACCTTGTTCAGCAGAGCCTACACCCTCACACCCTCACTGGAGTCAAAACCACTAAGCTCAGATTCCTGGTCTGCCACTTACCAGCGAGTAACCCAGGGCAAGTTGCTTTTCTTCTAGATTTCCTTATCTGAAAAATGTGGATTATAATGTCACCTACCCTAAAGGGTCATTATGGGTAGTAAGTGACCTAATGTTTGTAAATGGTCATCACAGTGCTAGAGCTGTGCTAAGTGCTCCGTAGACGCTAATATTATTTATTGCCTTTTAATATCAAGATCCAGATCATCCTGGAGCCCCGCCTTGTAGCTTCATCTCCTCTTAGCTGCCCAGACACCCTCCCCTTGCTGACCTGTGGCAAGAACTCTCACTGCACTGTCCCTATTCCAGGCTGGGACAGTGGAGGCTGGGGTTCAGTCTGGACAATTTGTCTTGGACTCACAGGAAAATGCATGAGCTTTGGAGACAGGAACCCTCAGTCCCACCTCCCTCTCTGTGGCGGAGATGCTGTTGGGTGTTGGGCAGAGCCCATTCCCTCTCTGGGCTGCAGTTCCTTACAGCAGATGAACGCCAAGATTCCTTCCTGTAAACCTTCCTCTAAGGTGTTTCAAACGTGGTCGGGCTGCATCACGTGGCATCAGATTCAGCCTCTGCAGGAGGGAATGGGCTAGCCTGGGCTGCCCTTAATGCCGCGGTGGGTGGATTTCCTCACCCTGCCCCTGGCTTCCATGGGAGTGTGAGAGTAGTCAGAGCCAGCGCAATCCCTGTGGAGCTGTGGATCAGAGTTGACTCTCCCTCTGTCCTCTCCGGGCTGGTTGGCAGGGGCTTAGTGAGGAGTACCACATGTCCCCACGAGGTGGCGAAGCCCTCCCACGCCTGACATTTGTCTTCTCTGAACCCAGAGGATTAAGAGCCTTGGAAGTGCTCCCTAGGCCTGTCTGTCCCTGCAGTCCAGGACTCTCAGGGGGCCCCAGAGAGCTCAGAGGTGAGAAAGGGACAGGATCACTCTCCCTGGCAGGTCCTAAGACCTCCTCAGTGACCAGTGGTCTCTGCCCACAGCAATTTCCCAGGCTTTGCTCCTGGCCCTGGACTCAGCCTCCTGGCTGGGGCAGGGAAACTTTCATGCCAACCTTCAGCCAGGGGCAGCCACCCTCCAGGGGCAAACCATCTGTGTTCCCAGAGTGCATGGCCTGGCCTTGGGCTACCACACACATGAGCACATGCAAGCACAGACAAATACATGCCTGCACATGGCCAGAGCCCGGCTGCTGGAGCGAGCAGGGCCACAGATTAGCCAAAAGACAAATAAGGTTTTTCTTTGTCTTGATATGAGAGAGCTGGGCAGTTTTTTTGGTTTAGTGTTTAATAGCCCTGCGCTGGGGGCCAGCAGCTGTCCTGTGAGGAGCAGGGAAGTGAGGGGAATATTCCAAGCCCAACCCAGGGTCCATGAACGTGACCAGCTGGGACTAGGCTGATGAGGAGCTTCCCCTGCCCCCAGTTCCTGTCCTCTGTCCCATGAATACATCCACATGCCCCTTGCCTAGGCTCATGCTGAGTCCATTGTCAGCCAAGCCTGGAGGTGTCAGCTGCTCCTACCTCCCCACTCAGGACCATACCCAGGACATGCCCCTCACACCCACTGTGTCTCACCCCAGGGAGCTGGGCTCTGGGACACTGCCTTCTGGCTTCCTTCACCCACATCCTTCCTCATAGCCTCCTATGCTAACATGTCTGCAGTCATTCTGACTCACTTAGCACATGGGCACACCCCTGTGTGAATGCACCCCATAGCCCCAGCTGTGCTTCTTCCCCGTGCACTCCTGTTGGTGACAGGGAGGTGGGTGACGAGCACTTCCAGTTGCCTGAGTGGAGACCTTGTGGGGTGACACTTTTCCAGCCCCTATGGCAGCTCTCGGTTATCTGGGGTGCAGGGGAGGAGGGCAGTGGACTAAAGCCACTAGACAGCTTGCTGGGAAGTTAGCTGAGGACTCACACTAACTTGCGGGAGGGGTCACAAGGTAGGGTTCAGAGGAGGGCTGCCCCACTCCCCTGTCCTGAGGTCTCCTGAGGCAGTGCTAGAAGGCAGGGGGCAGCGCTGGATGTTCTCCTCAGGCTTTGCAAGAAGAGCCCACCTCCAAGCGGGAATTACTGTTATTTCCCAGCAAGACTCCCCTACCACACCCTATGTCTCATTTCACCATAGAAAATGGCACCCTCGACCCTCCCAGCCCTTTGTGGGAGCTGGGAGAGCCCTGGACTTCCAGTTTTAGTGAGGAGCTGGGGAAAAAGAGGAAGGGAGGGAGAAAATTCCTTTGTTGCTTTGGGGGGTCCACCTCTCTGCCCCTCCTCAAGCCGACCCCAGCATCTGAGCGATTCCTCAGCTGACTAATCTGAGCACTGTCTAGTGGTCTCCCAGTCTGCAGGCCCGATTCCCGCTTCCCAATCCCAGGGCAAGGAAAGAGAGGGGCCCAGCTCCCACTCCCTGCCAGACCTGGCACCTCCTCTAGGAGCCGTGGGAGTCTGGCCCATGCTCCGGTTCAGGTTTTGGTTCAGCGGCTGCTGAGGCCTTTCCCGCCCAGGCCTGCAGTGTTGGGTGGATCCTGCCTTTTCCAAGCCCAAGCTTGATTCCAGGGCTCCAACGCTTCAGTCTCAAGAGGCTATATGTATCCCACAGCCTCTACCGGACCAGCGCATCGCAGGCACTGTTGAGGAAGAGTGATGAATGAATGAGTGAATGGGAGAGGGAGTGGGCAAGTGCGAGAGCGAATGCTGCTGTGGCCCACTGCAGGTGTACAGTGAAGCATGTGAAAGGGCTGGGGGTGACAGGTGCCCGGGAGCCAGGCCTCTGCAGACAGCCCCACACTGTGGGCCACCACCCAGCCTGGGCATCCCCGAGTGGGGAATCCCTACAGGAAAGCCTGCTGTGTTTAACCTGGAAGCAGGCGGGGCTGGGAAGTGTCAGAATCACTGGGTGAGTTTTTTAAAAAAATCACTCTCCCATTGCTCCTCCTGCACCCCTGATTCTAATTCAGTGGATCTAGGTGTGTTCCCACCTGCAAAAGAGCATTAAGAAATGAGCTGTGAGCCTTGGGCACCCAAGCAGTACTGGCAGAAATCAAAGGATGCAGCCCCTCCGCGAACAGGGAGTTAGTGGGACAGAGTCACGGTTAGGGATTGGGGTCAGTCTAAGGTCAGAATTAAGGATCAATATATGGCCAGGGCCAGAGTCACTGTGAGGCCAGATTTGGGGTTGGCACAGTGCCATGGTTAGGTTCAGTCTGCTGTAGGGTTGGGAATGTGGGGATGGAGACAGAAAACTTTGGGAGGCATAGAGGCCTGCTTTTAAAATGCTCATTTGCCCGTAGTGATGGACACCAGGGCAAGCTGGCCCACTGGGAGAAGAAGGCCAGGCCTGAAGACAGTGACCAAGGCTGGGGGGCTGCTGTCATGGCCCCAGGATAGCTCCAGATGTACCCATCCCACCCCCCTGGGCAGGAGCTCTGTGCAAAGGGCAAGGACAGCTGTGTCATTTCCTGGAATAAAAAGAGCTTTCTCTAAGAGTCCAGCCTTGAGCCCTGCCTAGGTGAGACATGGGACCAGGGCAAGGGACCAGGGCAAAATGGGGGAGTTGAGAGGAGGCAAGTCCCCTCTCTGCTCTGCAGCACACAGGCAGAGGACACACAGTGAGAGTCACAGACTGAGACAGGGTGAGCAGGACAGTGAGGGGGAAGATGGAGAAAGGGACAGGAACAGGGAAACGGAGGAAAACAGATGGAAAGATTCGAAAATCTAGTAAGACAGATTTAGATGGAGGGAGAGAGATGGCAGGAGAAGCCACACACCCTCACACACTCGCACACACTCATTCTCTCTCCCTCTCACATACACACACACTCACACACACCCGGGTGTGTGCTCACGCAGCCGCCCTGAGCCTTGCTGGAAATAATCCCGTTCGCAACACCGGGGCCTCAGCTGCACAGGCGGTGCCGAGCTGTTACCTTGCACATCTGTCAGCTCCAAATGTAGAAGCTGTCATAGGGGTGTGTGCGTGCGCGAGTGTGAGAGAGAGAGTGTGTGTGTGTGTGTGTGTGTGCGCACGCGTGCCTATTCCTCCCAGAGAATTCTGAGGCCTTAGCGGGCAGAGCGAGATCCCCGAGGGCACAGAGGCTCTCCTGCAAGTCCAGGCCTGGGGAGCCTGCTCGTGCCTTCCCTTCCTGCTGGGGGTGAGGCCAAGGGTCCGCTCAGCTTTAGGAGGTAGCCCTCTGGACTCAGCTCCTGTGGTCTGGCTTGGCCACTTACAGCCATGTGGCCCTGGGCAGTCACTGTTCGCAGAGCAGCTGGGGCTCCTCACTTGCCAGGTGGCGATGTCAGGGAGCCAGAGGGTGATGGCGAGCACCTGGCCTGATGTGTGTCAGCCCCTCCTGGTATGTCAGGGGTTTTTCTCATCCAGCTTAGAGCTGAGAAGTCCTTCCTGTGTCTGACTCCCACTTCCAGGGACATACCCAGCATCCAGGTCCCTCTGGGGCACCGAGGAAATTGCCCCCCCTTTGGCCTGCTCTTCTCCTAGCTGCTTTCCTTGCTAGACTTGAGGATGGGTCCTGGGGACTGACTCAGGCTGCAGAGGGTCTGAGAACCTCAAACCTTGAGCCCCTAGGACCAGAGAGGGTTGGCAGAAAGCCCCGGGCCATGAGAATGCTTAGGCTTTTCTTGTGAGGATCCTTCGGTAGAGCCCTGTACCCTTCTCTCTGGTGACCATTTCTAGGTTTTCGATGCCTTACCTGCCACCAAATGTCAGGAAATTCTTTTTTGTGTTTGTACTCCCTCCTGCTTTAATCTAAGCTTATCTTAGAGAGATCTTACAGCAATAAGGAGGAGGCCCCAGAAACTATTCAGTAAGGAGGGCAGCCTTTACACTTTAAGTAAGAGGAAAGACAGACCCTGGGCAAAGGGCCCTAGCCCCTGTGTCAGTGCTTCTCCCACAGTGTCATTCCCACCCAGTTTAAGCCTCCCCGATCCACAGAACTGACCCTTTCGGGACATGGGTACAAAGGCCCTGCCAGCCATCCCACAGGCTGGTTCCCTCACCCCAGCAGAGTTCATCTTAACCCCCGGCCATCTCTCATGCTCTCCTCAGAACCACCCTCCTTTCTGCCCAAAGTTCAGATGGAACATTCTAAGCAGGTTCTGGATGCTCACGGCACTCACAGCAGGGTGTTCTGAAGACAGGAGATGTGGTCAAAGGCTTTGTATCTGTGGCTCGACTCCTGTCCTTTCAGGAAGGCAGAGGCTATCACCAGGGCTGTGTTCTCTCCAGGGGTCTCTGTGTGCACACATTACAGGTGAATAGGAACCACACACGGGCCTGCCCTGGACCCCAGCTGTGTGTGTGTGTATGTGTGTGTGTGTGTAACTATTTGCCACCTCAGTATTAGTCATATGGGGGCTTGAACATTTAGCTTTGCTTGTATATGGAGGGGTGTAATTGTGTGCATACCTGTGTATAAGTGTTTTGTTGTAAAATTTGCCAGCTAACAGTGTATGCCTGCAAACGTGGGCTTGGGTGTGTGACTGCATGTACAGACGTGTAAGCCTATTGTGTGAATGTGAGTGTAACTTTGAAAACTGCTGGGAGTGCACATCAGCATTTGTATTTGAATAACAGTGAGTTTGTGTGTTTAACCCCGCATGCATCCGCAATGTGCATATATGTGATTATGAGTGATTGTGAATAACCACATGTTGTATCCCTGGTTACTTTCAGTTCATAATTGGGTGTGCATGTGTGCACATGTGACAGGGGTTACCTTGCAAGCAGGAGCCCAGGCAAAGCTGTGCGTGAGATTTAACCAGCGTGTGTGTGTGTGTGTGTGTGTGTGTGTGTGTGTGTGTGTGATTCTGACGTGGGGCAGGTGTCTCTGGATAAATGGGTGCGTTCAGGCCTGTGACTGGGGGACAACAATTGTGTGTTGACAAACTTCAGCCACCCCTTAAGCCATGTCCAGTGAGAAGGAACTGTGTAAATGTTTTTGTTGAACACAAAACAGAACAGCAACAAAATGCCAGGCCCTGCAGTGGCAGCGGCAAGTCAAGGAAGTTTTTTTCTCTCTCTCCTCTCTCCCTCTCCCGGCGTCTCGGCCCCTCTCTGGCGTCGTTCCCTCACACCTAAGCCCAATGGTGTTTTGCAGGCTTTCAGCTGCTACCTCAGTCCCTCCTCGCCTCATTCCCGATTCACTCCGTTGCTATAGGTATGTTTGAAACCCCAGCGTGGTAGATTTTAATTAGTCTTCCTACAGATGGCCAATTAACATTCATTACTTTTGCCTTGAGCGATTAATTATGAGTTTGGATAGAAAAGGAGAGAAGAGGAGAGGAAGATGGGCAGGTGAATGAAAGGAGAAAAGAGAAGGGGGTTTGATTGGGAGTTTGGAATTTTTACACAGAGCAGGCTGGTGGGGGAGAGGGTGGGAAAGAGCCGTTTGAATCCCCTCACTCCCAGCGGCCTCCCTCGGCCCACAGCTGCTCTGGGCCCCTAATCGGCTTGGCTGGCCCAGCCCTCCAGGAAAAAAGAGCTCACACCCTCGTTTGGGAGTCCTTAAGCCTTTGGTGTTCCCTGACCCCAGCCCTTTCATAATACCAACCCTCTTGTTTCTTGTGCCAGAGCTGGGTGGGAACTGTGTCAGGAATCACCCAAAACACAGCAGATAACCCAGAAATGAAGCTCTGCTGTCAGTCACTCCCTCCTAGAGTTGCAGCAGCTCGCTGTACAGATGAGGAAACTGAGGCCCATGTAGGAAATGACTTCCCCCAGCTGGAGCCTCTCAGGAGGACTGTCTAGCTTTGGTGACTGCCCGGCCCATGTCTCTTTCTGCTGCAACCAGAGTGGCTCATAAAGACTGTGCAACACTCAGCATTAACAGTCTGGTTTCAAACAACTCACATCCTTCAGTGTGCAGCTAACTGCTAAATGCTCATGTGAGCCCAACTCTTTGGGACTCCTGGGTGACGTTGCTGGGTTCAGGAGCTGCATCTGTGTTCCTAATCCTAAACTCATTCCAGGAAAGGAGGCTAGATGCCCAAATGCGAGCAGTGTGACCTTTTGGGTGGTAGGATTCCAAATTATTTCTGTTTTCCTCTCTGAAATCATCTGTATTTTTTACTTTTTATAGCACAAATATATTACTTGAATAATATAAAGTATGACTACATATTATTTGAATTTATTTCAAAATATATTTTGTAAAAAGGAAACAGAAAAGGAGCCCATGTTGGTTTATGACCTTTATTAAAAGACCACAAATATATGCATCAAAATTTTACCACTGGGTATCACTTGAGTCAGCCTGCCAGATTCAAGTCACAGCTCCGCCACCTACTTAAACAGTGTCCTCATTTGCTAGGTTGAGTTAGAAAGAGTATGCATCTGGTAGGGTTGTGAAGATTAAATAAAACAACACACAGAAAGTCCTAGAACAGTGTCTTATATCTAGAAAGAGCCCAACAATTGTTATCTATTGTTAATATTAATAACAGTAAGATTTTAAAATAGTAGTATCTGGGTGGTGGGATTTTGAGGAATTTTTCCCTGGCTCTTTTTGCTTTTCTGTATCTTGAAATTTTTCCATAGTGAACATGCATTACCTTGGTAATAAAAAGTGTAATTTGGAAGAGAGAGAAAAGGAAGGAGGGAGGAAGGAAGGAAGAAGAAAGGAAGGAAGAAAGGAAGGAAGGAAGGAAGGAAGGAAGGAAGGAAGGAAGGAAGGAAGGAAGGAAGGAAGGAAGGAAGGAAGGGAGGGAGGGAGGAAGGAAAGAAGGAAGGAAGATGTATTTATTCTGCTCAAAGCAGATGTAGTTCTGTGGTTGCAAACTTCTATGAAATTTCCACCATTTTACTCATTGCTGTAATAGTTGTGGCTATTACAATCGGGTGGCCTGTGTCCCCTGGACAGCCAGCCGGCTCCACAACAAACATTTGAACGTCCAGGACGCCCCTTCCCTCTCCTCTCTTGGTTGGCTAAATCTTCCCCCATCCTTCACATCCTCAGCACTTTCCTTGGCCTACTCCCTCCCTGGTCACTCCTGCCTACGGGCCTGTTCTTGGGGGTATCCTTCCTTCTGGGGTGTGGTTTACTGTCCAGATGCCTGGTGAGCAGGGAGTGGAGCCCAGGCCTCAACAACAGCGTGCGTGTAGCCCTGTTCACAAGGCCCAGCCCACATTTAGCTGCAATGTCTCTTCGTGTCTCTTAGTGTAGATTTCTGAAAGTGAGAATCTAATTGGCCCAGGACCTCTTTTTGGGCTCCTTTGTAGTCACTGGTCAGGCCATGTGTTGGCTCCCATGGATCACGTGTCCATACTTGGTCTGCTCAACTGTGGTGAGACAACTTGGTAGATGTCACCTTCATATGGGACAGAATATGACTGTTAGGGCCAGAGTTTCCTCAGATAGGGGTCTGGGTGGGACAAGAAATGGTTGGCATCTTGATATTGTGCTTCTGCCATGTGCTCCCAAGATACCTCCTGCTACCAGCTCAACACCGCTCACACTGTATCATCAATACCCAGGTGCTTGTTCTATTCCAGCCAACATGTTCTGTCATGCTCACTGTTCTGTCCTCAGCACAACACATAATGCTCGGCACATAGTAGGTGCTTGGTATACATCTGTTAAATGTTGGAAACGTGCATCACATAATCACACTATTCTATATATTTATAAAGGTCTTATAGAGATGCAAAAGGTGAACACATTATGGAGTCAATGGTGAGTTTCAGACTTCTTTGGTGAGAACTGGATGATCCATGTGAATTAGATGTAGAGCAGTCAGGGAAGACTTCCTGAAGGAAGAGCAAATGATCTGAAGAAAGAGAGATGAGGCTTCTATTGCAGCAAGAGTAAGTTGGCTTGGCACCTCCTTGCCTTTTTTGTGATTTCTGTCTGTCTGAGTAACCAGAAATGATGCCAACCCCAGCGTCAGGACTGAGGATACCACGGCAAGTCAGGGCCCAGAGTCAGGCTTCCAGACAACAGGGGGAGGGACAGCAAGATTGAGGCCTGAGCTGCAGATGGCAGCAGGGTGGGAAAGGAAGGGCAGACCCAGAGGTGCAGATGAGGGGACAAAATCTGTGATCAATCCCTGGAAAAGGAGAAGGGTCTCCAGAGGAGCAGCCAGCCGGCTCTTTAGGATAACGAGGGGCTGACCTCCCGCATGCTGCAACTCCTAAGCACAAATGTGAATGTGCTCACTATAGGGTGGGGGCCTGTTGCAGGATGGGGCAGAGACAGGGCTGTCCGCAGGACTGGGTAGGGATGTGTGGTGGGCTGCAGCCTGGGAGGAGCATCACTGAGTCTTTGTGGAGGCAGAAGGAGAAAGAATAACTGAAACCAGAAGCTTACTGGGCTTGGAGATGGAGGTACCAGAAACCCAGACACAGACCGGGAGAAAGGAACTTCTAATGCCTCCCCTTCATTTCTAGGGATTGGGCCATGGAGTGAGGTGAAAAGGGAGTCAGGAGGGCCTGGATTTTTGGTGTGGGAACCAAGGGCAGTGTCTGCGTTGTTCTTTTCATGCTGTATTGCTGGGCGTCCTTCCACAGGCGTTTCCTAAGCTACACAAGTGCAAGTGTACGTGGTGGCCTGATGGCTGCCAAGGGCACTGCTTAGGGGAAGGAGCCCAGGGAGGGCTGCCTGGAAGAAGTGTGACTTGAACGGGCGTTGGGGGCTGAGCAGGGTTGGCGCTGGAGAGGAGGAAGAAGGCCTGCTAGCTGGCAAAAAACCTCGTGAGCAGAAGCACTGAGAAGAGAGTAGGCATGGCGTGGGACAGGCAGGCCAGGAGCCCGGGGCCCACAGTCTGTGAGAGAAAGGTGGGTGAGGCCGGGGGACAGAAGTCTTTGAAGCACAAGGACTCACATGGAGCCACTGTACGTTGTCAGGCCCCTGTCTTCCACACCAGGCTCCTGAGATGTCTCACTGTCTTCCTCCAGGCCTCTCCCCAGCCACTGGCGACCACCGTCTGGGGGATCCAGTCAAGGGTCAGGAGTGCTCTCCTGTGGTGCCTTCCACGCTCATCACACTCTTCACCAGAGGGATTTCCTAACATCCTCTTACCCCAGTTAATCTCAGTTCTAGTGTGCCTGGAGGACATCTACTGTAGGGGAAGTGAGATAACAAGACTGAAAGACTACTCTAGAAGTCTTAAGAGCTGCTCAGGGAGACAGAGAGTGTAGAGCAGTTCCATGATGAAGCGTGTGCTTCTGGCCTTGGGTACATCAGGCCTTTGGGATAGGGGACAAGGACTGAGGGACAAGGACTGAAGCCAGGATGGCCTCTCCACTGGGGTGCTGTCCCTCCTCCCTGGTTTGCACACTCACTCCCTGCTCCTCTGCCATTTACCAAATGCCACTTCCCTCTGGGTCATTTAGTTGAAATGCCTGAGAGAGGACCACATTGTCGAGCCTGGCCCCAAAGCAAGTTCACCCTGTAAGTCCAAGGGAACCACCCCGATGCAATTGGCTGTGACCAGAAGGAGGTCCATGGGCATAGCCAGGACCAGCATGGGGTGAGTGGAGGTGTGAGCATGGCAGACAGGCACACTGAACATTTTTGCATGTGTCTAGTTATTTCTTCCTTCAACATACTGTCCCACGAAAAAGGGTTTCTGAAATTTCTTTCATTTTGCTGTTACTGCTTTTTGAAAAACACAAATTTAGTAATATGGCCACTATTTATTGGAAATAAACATTTATATTAAATTGTTTTTCTGATGTAGTACTACCTGAAAATGTACTATCTGAATCACCATGAACATTTTTTTGCTTAAAAAATTTTTTTTCCACCTTGAAACCTTTGGGGATTACTTATTGGCATAATTTCTCTGTTCTGTCTCAAATGGGTTTGAAATATTTGTCACTTCTCTCAGGTGACAAACCATGAAATAGAGCTTCAGTCTTTGACAGAAAAGAGAAAAATGTCTATGGTTTCAATTAGAAGCTCTTTAGGGGAAAAAAATGCCTGCAATGCTTAGCCCATTGTTAAATTTTGTTAAACTTTGTAAACAAAAGGTGAATTTAAATTTGGAAACCATAATCAGCCAAGACCTCACTGCACCAGCCACCTGTGCATTTCAAGAATAGCTTGATACAACTTGCCGAATTTGAGTAATCTGCAGAAGTCCCTCCATCACAACCACTAATCCAACATGTTTTCAACAACCTCGGAGCTTCCTGTGTGTTATGCCTTCACTCAGCTTACAAATGTTTTGAAAATTTGCCAGCTTTTCAGAGATGCATGAATAGTGTCATACAAAGAATTGACAGTACTGAGATCCCTTCAGAGTTCTTTCATATCCCGACAAACCTCAACACCATTAAATCCCCAAGATGTATATGACAATGTGTATACAAAGCTCTTGGCTCACCCTCCATAAACGTTGTAGCAACACATTACATCCTCCACTTGTGTCAGCAGCTCCAGTGTAGACAGAGCCATGCATTTTATTAAAATCAGCTTCCATAATAATCGGGTGTAAAAGCCTCCCAATGATTTTATCCACATCCATGGTACACATGAATGGCTGCTTAATTTAGATGACCTTGGACATTTTCTGCAGGGACCTTGCACAGCTTGAGAGCTAGGCAACATTACATCTTCAGTTATCTCATTGTATCTTAGGAGTCATTTATGGAAACAATGCCCATCTTTATTATTTCATGAAAAATTCTAAATGCTTACTATGTAGCAGGCACTATTTTTAGTGCTTCACATGTATACATTCATTGAATCCTCCTAACAAACTGTAAGGTAGGTTCTATGATTTATTTCCATTTTTCAGATAAGGAAACTAGCACTGAAAGCTTAAGTAATTGTTCAAGTTTCATAACAAGTTTGCACAATTTGTAGAAACCAGCTTAAATTAGTTACAAGTTCTCTTTCTACTTCTTTTTTATTTGGAGTTCAAAACACTTGCCTTTGTTCACAAATTAGATCCCCTATGGCTTGTGGCAGACAAAGTTTTCCCAGAAATAAAATATTTTCAACTTCAGGTACATCCTACTTTCCTCATCAGGTTTCTGTTAATCAGATAATAGTTCAAAAACGACAATGTCACCAAAAAGTATATTTTTTTACTACAAAACTACACCAATTATAAATGCATTTCATATTTTTTCCAGTGTTCTGAAAATTTCTAGGAATTTTTCTAAGTTTCGATTGCTCTTTCATTTCTGAATTGTTTTAGCATAACAACTAGACTGAGTAATTGTACATCCTTTATAAGGCTTTGTTCCATATATAAAAAAATCTAATTACTAAGATATTTTTTAAATGTTTTCATTTGCCTTGAATTTTTTGTACTTTAAAGGTAGTTTTGGGGTGATAAGGCCTGTTACTTCCAAATTTCAGATGATGTGCAGATTTTGGCTTGAAATGTGTTACTCTCTATACCCACTCTCATGTCAACCCTGATTTATTCTTGATAATAAAATATTTGATTACTCCTCACTACTACTGTTGGCATCATAATTTGATGATAAACTCTTGGAAATTTTTGTGAAAAATAGAAACTCAAACTTTGTTTTGACATCATTTTTTAGATCCCTGTGATTTAAGTATTTATTTAGAATTGCTCAGTGATTGTGTTCCATCTACAAGAAGAGAATGCCAATGACAGATTCTCTAACACTTCTTGTTAAGACACTTTCCATGTTTTCTCAGTTATTTTCTAAACAGATTAATGTCCCAAAGCAGGGCTCTTTCAGCCTAGTGGCACACTCCTACTACAGCCTAGAAACCATGGATTTAAGGCTTTTCTAATGACTATCGTTTTTATTAAGAAACTTATTTTTGTTATTTATCTTTCATCCTACTGTTTTAAATTCTATTTTTTTATTAGTTTGGAAGTAATACTGCGTTTCTGTTTCTTTGATGGTTGCCCTGGATATTCTATCAGGCACATTTAACTTCCCAAAATCTAAAGTCAGTCATATCTTTACTCTCCTTCAGAAAAATATATGATCCAAATGTGCTTTAACTTTGATCACCACCCTAACCCAACTTATGGGCTATTGTTATTCAATATTTAGTTCTGGTTTTTTTAGTCCCACAAATTATACAAGGACATTATGGTTTTATATAGTCAATATTTATTTACATTGTATTAACTTTACCAGCCATTCCTCCTTTCATCTCAGACTTTTCTTCTACAATAATTTTTCTTTCTCATGAAATTCCTTTAGTGGGGGTCAGTTGGTAGAAATTTGCATTTTTTATTTGTTTTAAAACACCTTTATTTCACTCTTATTCTTGAAAGACAGTTTTTGCCAGAAATATTGCTCTAGGTTGTAAGTTATTTTCTCTCAGAGCTTTGAAGACCTGGTATCCCACTGTCTTCCGGCATCCACTGTTGAGAGTTAATTGTCAATCCAATTGTCATCACTTTCTAATAATCCATCTTTTCTCTCTGGCTACTTTTAAGATCTCAGTTCCTTATATGTTTTGCAGTTACATGTCTATATGTAGATTTATTTATCTTGTGGGAATTCAGTGGGCTTTCCCATTCCAAGAATTGGTATCTTAATCTGTTTACTGTTGCTTATAACAGAATACCTAAAACTGGGTAATTTATAAAGAAAAGAAATGTATTTCTTATGGTTATAGAGGCTCAGAAGTCCAACGTTGAGGGACCACATCTAGGGACCACATCTGAGGACTCTCTGCAGAGTCTTGTGGTGGCAAAGGACGTCATGTGGCAAGGGGACTGAGACACTAGCTCAGGTCTCTCTTCCTCTTTTTATAAAGCCACGAGTTCCACTCCCATGATAACCCATCAACCCATTAATCCATTAATTCATGATGGATTAATCCATTCATGAGGGCAGAGCCCTCACCACCTACTCGCCTCTTAAAGGCCCCACCTCTCAATACTGCCACATTGGGAATTAAGTTTCAGCATGAGTTTTGGAGGAACAAACATTCAAACCATAGCAATTGGTTTATCAGTTTGAAAAATTTTTAGCCATTATCTCTTTGAATGAAACCTCTTCCCCATTCCTCTTATTCTTTACTTCCAGACCCCGGGTTAGATATGGGATAACACTTCAGATACAACCCTCCATCTCTCATAACATCTTTTTCTTTTTTGAGACACAGCCTTGCCCTGTCACTCTACCCTGTCAGGGTAGAGTGCAGTGGCATCATCGTAGCTCACAGCAACCTCAATCTCCTGCGCTCAAGGGATCCTCATGCCTCAGCCTCCAGAGTAGCTGGGACTACAAGCCTGCACCTTGGATGCCTGGCTAATTTTTCTATTTTTAATAGAGACACGCTCCTGCTAGGCTGGTCTCAAATTCCTGACCTCAAGCCATTCTCCTGCCTTAGCCTCCCAGAGTGCTAGGATTACAGGTGTGAGCGAGCCACTGCATCCTGCCTTTCATAATCTCTTGATCTACCTTGCAGCTTTGACTCTCTCTGTGCTGCATTTCTTCAGCTCTTCCAATTTCTAGTTCATGAATTCTCTTTTCTGCTATCTTCTAATTTCTTATTAATTAAATTTCTAATTGCAGTGATTATAATTTTTATTTCTCTTTGGTACTTCTCCAAATCCACTGGATCCCTTTTGTTTACACTGACATGTGATGTGTATGCTGTAAAAGGCATAAATCTTAAGTGTATATCTTGATGCATTTTCCCCTATGTGTATATCCCTATAAACCCAAGGTTAAAACAATTGCAAAGATGTGGAAACAACCCAAGTGCCCATGAATACATGAGTGGATTAATAAAATGTAGTATGTATGTGTATATATATGCCATGGAGTACTACTCAGCCACAAAAAAGCAGTGGTGATCCAGCACCTCTTGTATTATCCTGAATAGAGCTGAAGCCCATTCTGCTAAGTGAAGTATCACAAGAATGGAAAAACCAGCACCACATGTACTCCCCATCAAATTGGTATTAACTGATCAACACTTATGTGCACATATAGTAGTAACATTAATCAGGTGTTGGGCAGATGGGAGTGGGGAGGAGGGGATGGGTCTATTCACACCTAATGGGTGCAGCGTGCACCATCTGGGGATGGACATGCTTGAAGCTCTGCCTCAGGTAGGGCAAAGGCAATATATGTAATCTAAACATTTGTAGTCCCATAATATGCTGAAATAAAAAAACATAAAATATTTCCAGGACTTCAGAAAGTTCCACTGTGCCACTTTTCCCATTAATAATCCCTCAGAGGTAACCACTATTCTGACTCCTATTAACATAGATTCATTTCGCCTGTTCTACAGTACCATATAAATGGAATCTTACAGCATGTACTTTTTCCCATCTGGCTTCTTGTACCCAATAATGCATCTGAGATTTATCCATGTTGTTATGTGTGTCAATAGCTGATTTTTTTTTTACCATATTTCATTGTATGCATCTAACAATTTATTCATCCTACTATTTATGGGCATACATATTGTTTCAAGTTTTTGGTGATTAAGAATAAAGTCTTTCTGTGGACATATGCACTCTTTTCTCTTGTGTAGAAAATACTCAGCCTAGGAATCAAATGGCTGACTGGGTATATGTTTAACATTATTTAAAACTGCAAAATAATTTTCCAGAGGTGTACCATTTTACATTCATATGCTACGTATTTTTAAGTATCTTTTTAATACCTTTTTTATTTTTGACATATTAAGCACAATTATTTTGTATTCTAATATAACATATAATATTATATTATGATACATTCTATATTAACGTGATAATTCATATTAATATGTGGTCTTAGGCTGGGCACAGTGGCTCACGCCTGTAATCCTAACACTCGGGGAGGCCAAGGCAGGAGGATTGCTCAAAGTCAGGAGTTTGAAATCAGCCTGAGCAAGAGCCAGACCCCATCTCTACTAAAAATACAAAGAAATTAATTGGACAACTAAAAATATATAGAAAAAGTTAGCCAGGCATGGTGGCTTATGCCTGTAGTCCCAGCTACTCGGGAGGCTGAGGCAGAAGGATCGCTTGAGCCCAGGAGTTTGAGGTTGCTGTGAGCTAGGCTGATGCCACGACACTCTAGCCTGGGCACCAGAGTGAGACTCTGTCTCAAAAAAAAAAAAATGGTCTTTTTGCAGGTCTGATTCTACAGTTTGTGGTTTCTGTTAACTCTCATGGTAGTTGGTTTTCCTGTGTATTCTGTGATTTTTTTTTATTGTGAGTTTATCTTTCTGGGAACTTTATCTGGGGGAATGACTTGAAGTTTGGCTTTCAAATGTATTCCTCTACAAAGGAGAAATAAATACATTTGTCTTCTGTTTTCTTGTGCCAGGGGATACCAAAATTTTAGCCTGGAGTCTTTTAGGGCCTCCTGAAATGTTTGGTCCCAAATTCAGGTGAGAGTGGGGCTGTGGTTAGGACGTCTCAGGAAAACATGTTTTCTTTTCCCCCCCTTCTGCATGGAGCCAAAGCTGAGTCAGGCGCCTGTAGACCCACCACCTCCCTTTGTTGGGTGGAATTTTTTCTTATTCACTCAATAAAGATGTCACCTTTCAGGGATTTCCGATCTGATTTTCTGCCTTGGATGAATCCCAAGCCTTGTCCCTTATCCCTCTTATTTGTGGCCCTTAAAAGCCCAAGCCCTGGGCCACCAGGGAATCGGGATTTGTTCCAACATAAACTCCAGCTTCAGAACTTACTTTCTTGTCTCAATTCAAGCTTTTTATAATCTCTGGGCAACTGAGGATTTTTCCTTATTTTTATGCCAACTCAATCATTAGTCTAAAAGATGATTTTAAGACTGGCAAAGGTTGATAACTAAAGTTGAGTGGCAAATATACGGAGGTTTGTTTACTTTTCTCTCTACACGTTTACTTCTCTCTACAAGTATATTCAAAATTTCACATAGTAAAAGTTGGCTGTTTTAAAAAAGGGATTCCCCATAGAGATTCATAATGAGATATTTAGGGGTGAAGCATCACTATGGCTGTAATATGCGTTAAAATATGCAAAGGATGAAGTAAAATGGAAACATGTTAATAATTGAAAAATCTAGGTGACAGGATATGTGGGTGTTCATTATACTATTCTGTCTACTTTTATGTGTGTTTGGAAATTTTTATAATAAAAAGTCAAAATAAAATGCATTTTTGGATGTTCTGTACTGGGGAGGCTCTCTCGACATCTCATGGACCATATTATTAAAAACAAATTTGACATCATATTCAGATGATGACATTGTAAAGAAAGAATCTATATATGACCCTGGCCAGATTATTTCAACAACTGAAGAAAAGGTAAGAAATGTGTGTCCCGAGTAATGCAAAGGTGTTCAGATCCAGATATGAACAAATTAGTGTGAGTGGGCAGTTGGGGAGGAGGGAAGATCAGCAGGTCAGCAGAGCACCAAGTAGAAATTGTCCTACTGAAGTGTCTTGACATTGAGCTATGCCAAAGGAACAGGTTTTTTCATTGCATCACTCAGACGTCTGCTGGTTGATAGGCCCATTTGTGTAATTACAAGATCTTACTTCTGCCCTTATAGGTCCAGCCACTCTAATTTTAGGGAGGGGAGATTGTCTCCCAGCTTCAGCCCTAATCTCACTTACTCTCTACTCTTCCCATTCCAACCCCTTCTGCTGCCTCACAGGATACCCAAGTCAGTGTGTCCATTCCGGAACTCTCAGGGGATGGTCTTGCCTGGAGCCCCACTGGGCCAATCTACCACTACATCATTATCTGATGTGAGTACATTCCCAAAGTCTAGAAATTCCTTCTGGACTGAAAGTCTGAGTGGGCATTCAGCAGAATAGCTCAGGGTGGGCTTTGGCAATTCAGGTCAAGATGCCCTCTACCAGTGAAGGAGATGAAAATATAGCCCCCCACCACCGCCCTTTATTTTCCAGTCCTTTGGAGAACTATTTGAATCAGAATGCATACATACTCCCGAGAGGGAACCCTAATGTTCAGGGACAGAGCAGGCTAGACCCATATATTGAAAAGAAACATTTCCCTAAGTTGAATTAATCTGCAAAGATAACATCCTGTTATAGAGAAGACATTTATATGTTATGCAGAATACTTAAGCTGTGGGATCTCTCATAGATTTCATTTAAGAATTGAGTCTTTGGTTTATCTTTGCAAAAAATTGAAGCATCCATTGAAGTGGTTTATCTTTGCACTTATAAGACACCCATTGAAGTGGTCTTCCCAGAAGAGAGATATTTGCTCCAAGTTTACACATATTATAATGTAAAGTTACACTGGAAACTTTGAATTTATAGTCCTTCCCACCCAAGAGTTTAGCCCATTATGGGGCAGGCTACAAGTTCAAAGTGTCTGGGTTTCCTTTCCTGGCAGTCAGTGTCTCTGTAGGAGGAATCTCCTTCCAAGGTAAGGCCTAGCATGGGAAGCCCATCCTGAGAGTCAGGCAAGAATTCCAACTCTCCTGTGAGAGAGTTTTTTCAACCCTTTTTTTCAAACCTCACAGGGCATGAGCTGAATCTTCTCCATGTTCTATTGTGATGAAAACTTGCATTTTTATGCTGTCTCAAAACAAACAGAACCTTGAATTATATTTCTCAAATTTATATGTTCTAGTCAACAAATCTTTAATGAGCATTTATTATATGCCTAGCATCTGTGCTAAGCATTGGAAACATAGCAGTGAATATAATAAATGTTCTTGTGGAGCTGACATTCTAAATACTTGACTGCATGCATGGTTGACAATTTTCCACTCACGGAGGACCTCAAATGCCAAGCTAAGGAGTTTGAACTTGATTGGAATCAGCGACACAATAGTTACTGCTTATTGAGTGCTCACTATGTGCTAAGAGCTACACATGAATTACCTCATTCTAATTCTCTTAACCACCCTAGAGAGTAGGTACTATTATTATCTCCAGAATGCTGGTGAAAAATTGAGTTACAGAAAGATAAAGAAACTGCTCTGGGTCCCAGAGTTGTGTGAAAAAATTTTAACAGGGCAGAGTTATATTGTAGAAATCTGGCAGCAAATGTGTAAGATCAATTGTGCAGAGGAGAGACCACAAGTGGTTATCATAAGAGGATTACCAGGGAAAGGTAACAGGAGCCCAAATTAGTGGCAAGGGGAATAGAAAGAAAAGAAAGGATGTAAAGACTGACTGGACATGCAGGGCGGGGACTGAGGAAAAGGGATAGCATAGATGCCTCTTAGCTACACAGCCTGAGTGTCCTGCAGAAAGTATAGCCACCATTAGAAGAGGGAAGCCAGGGAGAGGCACAGATTTGATGGAGAAGATGTTGAGCTCAGTTTGGGGGTATGGTGAATGTCTAAGGGGACTATAGGACCTCCAAGAAGACGTTTCACAAGCATTTGAAAATTAGTGACTCTTTAAAAAAATTTTTTTTTCTTTTTTCTCCCTCCTCCCCACCTCTCAAAAATTAGTGACTTGGCCAGGCGCGGTGGCTCATGCCTGTAATACTAGCACTCTGGGAGGCCAAGGCAGGAGGATTGCTCAAGGTCAGGAGTTCGAAACTAGCCTAAGCAAGAGCCAGACCCCATCTCTACTTAAAATAGAAAGAAATTAATTGGCCAACAAAAACTATATATAGAAAAAATTATCCAGGCATGGTGGTGCATGCCTGTAGTCCCAGCTACTCAGGAGGCTGAGGCAGAAGGATTGCTTGATTGAGCCCAGGAGTTTGAGGTTGCTGTGAGCTAGGCTGATGCCACAGCACTCACTGTAGCCTGGGCAACAGAGCGAGACTCTGTCTCAAAAAAAAAAAAAAATTAGTGACTCGATCTGGGAGAACATACAGGGTTGGCATTAAAAATCTGTAATGGGTGTGCATGAAGGTACTGGTTGAAGCTATGGGAGGAGATGATAGATAGAGGATAGAAAGATGGATAGATGGCATGATAACTGGAAGGAGTGGAGGGCTAAGGACAAAGGTGCTTTAGTGGATGCCCACAGTTAGGAGAAGACAGCAGAAGCCCTGGAAGAGTAACTCCCACAGGAGGTAGATCCAGGCAAGAATCTTGTTCGGAAAATGAAGAGATGAGAGATTCCAAAAGAAGGTATTCCAATGCTGAAGAGCCCGTGAAAAATTATGACTAAAAAAGACTTAAATTTGAAAACAAGAAGTCCTGATGAACATTTCAGAGGATGAAGAGAAATTCTTAAACTTTGCCTGTGGGAGAATGAATGGATCCATTTCCAGAGGCCAAACTGGTGACATGAATCAAAAGAATTAAAATATTGCATATTTGGAAATTACACTTCTAGAAATTTATGTAGAAAAATAGGAACATGCAATAAGATATAGCTATGAGGCTGTTCGTCAAAATTTTATTCAAAGCAGTGAAAATTTATAAAAGCATACGAAGAATATTTAACACAAATAAAAAATATTTAATGAGAGGCAAATATGCTTTGGTTGTAAAGAAAAAGAAACAGCTTACAAAACTACGCACCATAGGATCCCATTGTTTATAAGGGAGGTATATATAGAAAGGAGTGAAAGGATATACTGCAAGAATTTCATGATAGGTTATTTCTGGGTAGTAGGATTTGATAGTTATAAGATCTCTGCTTTCCTTTTCCCCACACCAGATTATCTGTATTTTCTATGACAACACTATCCAATAGAAATAATATGTGAGACACATGTAATTTTAAATGTTCTAGTAGCTACATTTAAAAAGTAAAAAGAAACAGGTAAAAAAAATTTAATAATACATTTTATTCTACCCAATATATCCATTACTTTGTGTAATCAATATCAATGACTTTTTACATTTTTAAAAAACACTAAGCCTAACACTAAATGTGCTGTGTATTTACATTTAAAAAACATCTCAATTCCGGCCATCCACATTTCAAGCACCCACATCACATGTGGCTCCTGGTTTCCATACTGGACAGCACAGCTCTATGAAATAATAGCTAAGGCTATGTGCCAGACACTGCTCTAAGTTCATTGGATGGGCCTCGTAACTCATTCAATCACACAATAACTCCATGAGGTTGCACTCACTGTTATATCCATAGCACATGTTGTTCTTGTCATAACACCATAATTAAAGTTTTGGAGCTTCTGCAAGCCATTTTCCTAATGTGATGGGTGTTGGTTGAAGTTTGGTTGCAAAGGCTTGGGTGGAGGGGAGATGAGAGAGTTGGAGAGAGACTAAAAACCATTCAAGAAGTTTGCTGTTGAAGAACAAAAATGAACAGACCAAGGGAAACATCAGGACAGAAGACGTTTTGTAGAGAGGGAGCCATGAAGATGAAGGCAGGCTGAAGAGGAAAAAGAAAGATGAGAGGTGAAAGAGAGCTGGCTGGGGAGTTGCTGGCCCATGCTCTCCGCAGGAGTGGGAACTCTGCTGGAGAACACTGCTGGCCTGTGCTGGGGCTGTGAGGTACACCACAGCTTCCCAGCTGAAGGCAGGGCCCCAGTGAGGGAGACTGGTAGGGACACATGCAACCCATCATGCAGGTGAATGCTATCAGAGAGAGGTGATAGTGGGGCTTCCCAGGGAGATGAATCGAGTTGTGAAGAATGAAGCTAGTCAGCAGGGAAGCCAAAGGAAGAGAAGTACTTAACTGTAATACTGAGTGAGCACTTGGATGCAGAGGATGGGAGAGAGTAAGGATCTGAGGATGATCCTAAGTTTACGGGACAAGCAAAGGCAGAGACTTTTCCCAAGTGCTTCTTTGGAGCCAGGTATTTGTCCTGTGCATCGTATATGTTACCTCATTTAATCCTCACAGAGATGCCATATAATGTGTAAGCTGAGGCGAGATAATCAGCCCCAGGACTCACCACTAATAACTGCAAGAGTCAGGATTTGAGCTCAGATTATTTCAGAGATGGAGGGGGAGAGACAAAACACTGATGTGGGGTCACAGCCAGATTCGGTGGGCCAGGCTGTATCAGCCTAGTAGGTATGCAGCTTTTCTGCAGGAGGTGAGGTACTGATTGTAGGAGATGGGAACTCACAGAACATGGCAGGGGAGTGAGGAGGAGGGAGTTGGACACGTGTGGAGTGAAAGGTAAGCAGCCCAGAGATGTGTGGAATGTAGGGTACTCCAGCATGAGGGAGGCTTGATCAGTCTCCTGTCTCTGGAAGGGCTCAGCAGTTTGGGTAAGAGGAGCGGAAGAGTAAGGAACATAGGTGGGGGTCCAGTGGGCAGCTGAGGGTGGAGAGAGGAGGTATTTATGTATAACATCAGCTGTAGGGGATGGTGGTAGAGGGAGAGGTATGAGAGTTTGGGAGGGCAGGGGAGATGGCACAGGAAGAGACTGGGGTGTAGGTGGAGGCGGCGATGCTGAATCGAGAACAGAGTGGCAGGCTTAGAGACCCCATGAAGGTGACAAATTCTCTTAGCCTGCTGCAGGGGCAGCGACAAGAGAGAAGAGGCCCTAAGGAGAACGGAAAAATAGAGGAAACCAGGCAAGGGATAAATACATGCAGAGGAGAGGAGGGAAGGAAGGAATTAGTGAATTACAGGAGAGGAAATCGACAGAAAGGGGTGTTGGGAGAGGGAAAGATGGGGGAGGATGAAAGTGGAACTCCTGTCACCTAGCAGGGATGGGGACCTGCAGCCTCAAGGCAACATGTGGCCCTCCAGATCCTCAAGTGCGGCCCCTCGACCGAATCCAAATTTTACAGAACAAATCCTTTTAATAAGGGGATTTGTTCTGTGAAGTTTGGATTCGGTCGAGGGGCCACACTCAAGGAACCAGAAGACCGTATGTGGAGCCGCAGTTTCTCCACCGCCCCATCCCCATCCCTGTAGACTTCCCTCCACAGGGAAGCCGCGGCTGCATACCCGGTGGAGGTGAAATGGAAGTGGAACCAGGGCCAGGCCAGGACTACTGGGCTGTCCCAGAGCAACCCAGACAGTAACCACACTCAAATTATTGATCTTCTGTAGTCTGTTTCTTCATCTGTAAAATGGGATTAATGACAGATAGCTGGGTATCAGAGTATTTCAAAAGCACAAAGGAAGGTAGGTGTTACTATTAATATAAAGGTGTATCGATTTAGATATGAACATGTATGAACATCTCAGAGCCACAGGCATGAAAGGGGATGGGGCCAGTGCAGAGGCAAGTCTAGGAATGATAGGGTAGATTCCAGGCTCCTCTACCTGCCCAGCGGAACGAGTTTGAGTTCACTGCCCAGCTTCGCGGTGGGTGTAGGAGGCGGCGGTCTGCGGCTGGACCGGTGGGATTCATTTCCAGGCTATGGGCAAAAGGCCCTGGGGTTGGGTTCAACTTGCTCTTGGTTCCAGTCTTCTTCGTAGCCCCCAGCGTTTGCTCTGTCGCCGCCGAGCGCAGGCCCAGGCAATGTTTATCCAACTGAACCCGCGTCCCTGCGGGTAACTTGCTCCAACAAAATCCCCTGTTATTTCCTTCAATAAGGAACAAAAATCTCCTCGTTCGGTGCCTCTGCCCAGCTTCGGTACCAACCGCCCCCTTAGTGATGTGGCTTGGTCGGGTCCTTGTCCACAACTCGGCGACGCTTTCCCTTTCCAAGACTGAGGGTGGGAAAAAGAAGGAGAAGGAAGAAAGAAGGGGAGGAAAAGTCCGGAGGAGAGCGGAGGCAGGAGGGGGGAAACAGAGCCCGAGACAAAACAGAAGAGAGGAAGAGATCATCACGGACAGCTGGAAAGATCCAGAGAGCCAGCGAAAGAGACACAGGCGCTCGTCATGGATTCCATAACAAATTTCTTCCGAAGGTGTTTCTGGGACGCCTCCTCAGTGCCAGGCCCTGGGTTTCCCAGGACGCAAAAGGCTGCTGGGTGCGGTCGCCTCGCCTCCCCTCCTCTAGCCACCCCCTCCCCACCTCGCCCAAGGGGGCCGGAACGGCTTCGGCGCGAGGGGGCTTTTCAGAGCAGTGGAGTGGAAAATAGACTTTAACCCGCTTTGTGGCGGCAAGGGCTCCCGGAGCGCTTGCCCGGACCACGGCCCCCTGCGCTCAGGCGTGCCACTGCCAAGACCTGGCCTGGAGTCCCCGCAGAGCTGAGCGGCGCGCAGACCTCTTGGGCTCGGGGCTCCGGAGGCCCAGCCGGATCTGCGCGCCTGGGTCGCGCTCCAGCCACTAGGATTGACCCGGGCAGCGGCGAGGAAGCGGAACTTTTTGCGGTCTGCTCGCCACGGTGCGCTCGCAAGGTCCAGGTCTCAGCCTCCCCACCGCCTCCCAGCGCCCTCCTGAGCCTCCGCGAGGTGTTTCCTTCGGCCTGGAAGGTCCATGTGGAAAGTTGGCAGAGTGCTGGTTCTCAATGCCACCCGCCCTCTCACCCCTGGGAATTAGTGCTCGAAATGGAAACTGGCTGGAGCCAAGTCGTCCGCTGCTTCGCGGGTGGAAGGCGAAGGTCGAGGGAGGTCAGGCTGCCGCTGAGTTTCCAGGACGGCTGGCGGAGTGTCCGCTCCGGGACGAGCTTGGGCTGCTTGGCCAGCAGCAATTTAAGACACAGTGTCTTCGAGTTCCTGGCCCGGCCCGGCCTGCGGACACTTGAGCCCCACGACCAGAGAAGGCGAGGAAGGTAGACAGCTCTGCGCTGAGGCCCGCCGTTCTAATCCAAGCCGGCCGCCGATCTGTGGCTGGGCAAAGGAGCTGCTTGAGAGCCCCAAGAACTGCGGCTTGAGGGCTTGGGGTGACTGCTCCGGAGGCTTTTCCCTCGCTGCGTCCCGCCTGTTCCCTTGTGAAAAAACAGTGTCCCCTTTCTGGAGCTGTCCCCCATGACATCCAGAAAACGCGAAATCTCAGGAACAAGGCCGCACTATCAGACTGCGGCTCGGAAGACCGATCGATGGTGGGTGAGTGGGAGGGTCCCAGAGGCCAGGCGAGTACCGAGCTGGTTTTCGGTAGAACCTATTTATTGGACCCCGAATGCCCACCCTCTGCTCGGATCCAAGTTCTCTAAGAACGAGAACGACATCGTGGGAAAAATGGGAGAGAGTGCAACTGAGTTACACACCCGGGAGTGGGGTTGGAGTTTGTCCCAAAACCCCAGGCCCTTCGGACGTCTTCTTCAGCTCCCGCGTGGATTGAGACGGCTGCAGCGGCCACCAGACTCAGCTAAAGGGCAGAGTTGCGAGAAGCCAGTGGCGAAGGGAAAGAGGCCTAGATCGCCCGGAAAAGGTTCCAGTCCTGCTTTTGCCTCCGACTGCGGGCTCCATCCCCACCCGCCGTCCCTCGCCCCGCCCCGCCCCGCCCCCCACCTTGGGGCAGGTGAGCGGCGGCCAATGGGCGAGCGCGGGGCAGGTGCCCGCTAACTCGCGCCTCGCAGCGCTCGGCTGCCGAGGCCCTGCAGGGCAGTGCTGGGAATACCCGAGGCTCGGGTCGGTCCCGGCGGGACTCGGAAGGGTGGAAACGGCTCAGCCCTCCGGCCGTAGAGGCAGCACACAGCATCGCACGGAGCCCTCGCCTGTGTCGGCGCCGGGAGCTGCCCGCTCCGCCGCAGCAGCCAACGCGCCTGGCTGTGCGCGGTGGCCAGACTCCGCGCTCGCTCGCTCACACACCTCTCGCCGCTCCGCGACTGGCTCGCCCGCGGGGGCCGAGAGCGAGCGGGCGGGCGGGGGAGGTGAGGGGTGCGGGTGTGTGTGCATGTGCCTGGCTGGGTGCACACCCCGCACGGCGGCGGCGGCGCCAGGACGCGGAGCGCTCCCCAGAGCGCGGCTGGCTCAGACAGCTCCGGCGGCTGCGACCATGTTCCAGCCCTCGGCCAAGCGCGGCTTTACCATAGAGTCCTTGGTAGCCAAGGACGGTGGCACCGGCGGGGGCACTGGCGGCGGGGGCGCGGGCTCCCATCCCCTGGCGGCGGCCGCCTCCGAGGAACCGCTCCGGCCCACAGCGCTCAACTACCCTCACCCCAGCGCGGCCGAGGCGGCCTTCGTGAGCGGCTTCCCTGCCGCAGCCGCTGCGGGCGCCGGCCGCTCGTTGTACGGTGGGCCAGAGCTCGTGTTCCCTGAGGCCATGAACCACCCCGCGCTGACCATGCACCCGGCGCACCAGCTGGGCGCCTCCCCGCTGCAGCCCCCGCACTCCTTCTTCGGCGCCCAGCACCGGGACCCTCTCCACTTCTACCCCTGGGTCCTGCGGAACCGCTTCTTCGGCCACCGCTTCCAGGGTGAGTGCCCACGTTGTGCCCGCCGAGGCGGGCGGCCGGCCGGCGCCCGCGCTGTGGCGATGTCGGGGAGGCTCGGGCGCGCGCAGGGCTGGCTGTTAAGAAGTTGTTGCCTAGAAGGCTGTGGGTCGATTCCTAAGCCGGGAAGAGCCGTGCGGGGTCCAACCGCGCCGCTGCCGAGTAGGTCTCCCTTCCTGGGAGCCAGGTTGGGACCTCCAGGCTTTCGTAGAAACGATGCCTGTCTGGACGCCAAGCCCAGGCGCATCCTTGGACCCTCTCCTTAACCCTCCCCACGGCCTGCCTTATTCTCTTTCCCAGCTGAGCTCGCGTAGCTCTCCCTTCGCCCTGGCTTGACCGGACACCATACTTCGCTCGCACCACCGTCCACCACCGTCTCCCAGGGATCAGCCCTCACTGGCGCGTCCGGGCAGGGGAAAGTCCATCCGCGTGCCTTGGCTCTGTGAGAAGCAGGGGCAGCAGGGAGGGTGAGCCGGGGAATTAATGTTCAGTGTAGAGTGCTCCGCTGTCTTGGGATGTTTCTCTGCTGCCTTGGTCCGACTTCTCCGAGTCACACGTGTCTCTCCGACCCAAGACGGGAAAGGTTTGCAATAAGCAAACTGGCTTCCTCCGTTGCTCGCCGCTGCCACCCGGAGCCCAGCCTGCTACCGCGGGACCGACGACACAGTCTTCCCGGGCGGGAGGCGGGGGCAGAGGGCTTTTAAGGTCGTAGGTAGCCAGTCCTAGCTCCCTAGTTTGCAACCGGTTTGCTAATGAAGATCCCCCACTGGCCTTAGTTACACACACACACACACACACACACACACACACCCCATATCAATTATCTGACTTCCCCGAAGAAAAGAGAGTTGTATTTGTTGGAGTTCGTTTTCTTCCTTGAAATTTGTTGGAGTTTGTCTTTCTTCTATTCATTTTGAAGAGTGGCCTTGATTTGTACAGTTAGTTTACAGTTTTATTTTGTCAGTGTAGACCGGCCCTCAACCTTCGTGAGTTTCCACGGCTCAGTGCTAGGTAACCTGGCTTTTAGAGAAACAAATGAGAAGGACATGGCTGGAGCTTCAGCTCCTGGAACTAATGTGACAGTAATCTACGTCCGCACAGTCAATTAGCTGTTTGGTACAATTATTTACATAATTTAAAAAATGATCTCTTGAGGCTTTGGCTAGAGTTGCTTGGCTGTCACAGAATGCCACTTTCCCGGATCCCAATTTGTCATATCATTTTCTCAGTCCCACCTGGCCAATATGGATACTGACCTGGCAGATCCCACAAAACCAGAGAATGCAATTACTTGAACAAGAATTTGTGTAGGTAGACTTGTCTTCTCCAGGGATTTCAAAGATTTGTCCAAATCCAAATCTGGAAAGAAAAGAAAAAAAGCCTACGATGTCAGTCGCTTTGGCAAGAGTTCCAGTCATTTAAAATCAATGTTTACTGATAAAATGAGGTTTTATTTTAAATTGAGCAAACTACCCCGGTCGTTTATGGGCTCAATCCTCAGCCTGGCTTTCACAACCTGGCGCCCATGGGCCAAGTTGGAGTTGTGGCGGTTTGTGAGCCCGCGGGCCCAGAAGGCGGAGGGGCCGGCGGGTTGGAGGCTGGTGGAGGACAGGCCTCAGAGGAGAGGGATTCTAAGTCCTCTGGCCTCTAGCGGCTCAGATGGTCCGAAGGTGGCCTCCTGAGCTAGGCTTGGGATCCAATGCCCTAAGCCCTCCGCGCCGTGGTTCACGACTCTGGGCGCCCAGGGCCGCAGGAGCCTCTAGAGACATCCAGCTCAGACTCCGAGCGTCCCCAACCAAGAGACGCCGGATAAATCCTCCGCAAAACCCTCTCGGAAATTGTCGCCGCTTTCCGAGCCATCAGTCCCAGCGGGTACGTTGTCGAGTTGCACAAACGGTTGGATTTTTCTCTCAAGAACCGAGTCTGGACCCAAAAATGGAGCCAAGTGTAGCCGCATTTTCGGTCCCGGAAATTCACTGGGCACTGAAGGACTTTTCTGAACCCTGAGACGCTGTGGCTTTGGGGCCCATCATCGCCGCGGAAGACCGATGCGCGCCCAAGCGGCTCTGCGCCCTCCGCTCCCGGCCGAGGCTCGTGGCTAGGAGCCGAGCCGTCCCAGACCCTCCGGCGCCGCGTTTTCTAGAGAACCGGGTCTCTGCGATGCTCATTTCAGCCCCGTTTTAATGCAAGAAACGAAACCCTACACGAACGAAAAGAAACATGTCTGCGCTCTGTGCGCAGCGCTCCTGGGCGGCGCGGTCCCGGCGCGCGGGGAAGCGGCTTCTCGGCTAAGCGAGGCTGTGGCAGAGGAAAAGCGAACGCGGAATGGTCGGGACCTCTAAGCTCCCGACGCTCTGGAGGCTGGAAGAGAAGGAGCGGACGAAGACCGAGAGTTGGCCCCATTCGGTGCTATTTTCTGGAGATCCGGAACTTTCTGGGCCTGAGAGTAATGCCTGGAGGGGGCTATGGAGATCTAGCCCTCCGGGACCCGCGGCGATAATGGGCAGGTGCTTCAAAGGGCGCCTTTGTTCCTGGCAGCAGATTCGAGATTGAGGTTATCTCTGCAGCCTGGCCCAGTTCTCTCGGTCCTAGCCCCGGCCCCTCGGCCCCGCCATCGGGCCGATCCCCTGGTCGGTCTCGGCCTCTCCAGCGGGGACTGCAGCTCAATCCCAGGGTGCTTCGGATCCCCAGTCCCAACCTCCAGCCGCCACATTCCTGGGAGTCTCTAATGCTATTTCCCAGACACTGCTTTGAAGGGCCTGCTGAGAGAGGCTGTAGAAATATTGTAGGGGTGGGAGGCCAAGGGAAGGAGGAATGTTCAGTTCCTAGCTCCAGAGAAGGCTATGCCAGTCCCTTTCCACTTTTCCACCTGTCCTAGTCAGAAAGTGACAGCCTGTTCTCACAGCCCCGAATTACTGTGTCTAAATAGGCAGTACCTCAGCCCCAAGTTTGTTCTGCCCTTGTGGTCCAGTCAAGGGAAACTGAGGCCCTAGTAGGGGTGGTTCAAGCCCCCTCCCCACACCGGTGAGAGGGGTCCAGGTACATAGGTACCTAAGGTACCACTTTTGCCCTTACAGAGACATGTAGCAATTGTTCTATGTCTCAGGATGGTTGGTTTTGTACTAAACATCCTCTTTCTTACAGGGAAAAGTCCTGATTCTTTTGGAATCAAGTAACTTATCAGCATCTTGAATAATTTTCTAGCCTTATTTCCTTGAGATTGGGTTAGAATACCCCTACGTTTTTGCATATGCTTGTGGATACAAAATATGAGATACATGCTGTCCACCATAACAGGACATTACAATGAACTGGAGCCAATTTCTCAGTGGGGTAGACCCCAAGCAACCTAGCATTCTCCTAAAATAGCCAGACTTGAGGTAAAGGAGCATGTATGTCAGGAGAGAAGCTTGTTGCTTTCATCCTCTACTCTGGGTTTATAAAGACAAACAGCATTCCACCACACAGGTGACTGACACATACCACAGAATCACAAAACAGCCACTAAGTCTCACACACTGGGGCAGACTGCAATTCTGCTTTCTCAGCCACACACTGCCTTCACCGCTCTGCATCCCATTCCCACACACTTATGGGGCCTTTCCACACTGCAACCACAGTTTTGACCAGGCTGGGCCAGGCAGGCGGGCAGCTGAGGCCAAACCCTGGGAATGCTAGGGTGGACTAGCTTTCTCTCTCCCTCTGGTTCATTTGTTCAGAGGAAGCCACTGTTGGGACTTCATCCAGGCTCCAAATGATGATGTAGTTTTTGAAGCAATTTGTTTTAACACCAACAAGAAACATTTGCTTCCCACCCACCTTTCCCTGACCTTCCACACTGGTCCCCCCACCCCAAAGACTTCATTCCTCCTGTTCCCGCCTGGAGCAGGCTGCTTACTTCTCTGCCATTTACCCCTCTGTACCAGACCACCTCCCCTGATAATCTATCCTTTCTACCACTCCAAGTTAAACTTCTTTTCCTTCAGTCAAGCCTGAGGGTCCTGGGCCTTCCCCCACCTTGAATGACCAAGTGGGCAGGCTGTCCCTCCTCCAACTGCCTGTGATGTGATCCCTTTTTTTGGCAGCACAGATCCAGCCACTTGAAATGGATAAGGTGACTGGAGGTTAGTGACTTTGTCTCCACCCAGGCTTTAGCCCCTCAATCCTAGGCAACCTTGTTCCTCAGAAAACTCCAGCAACAAAGCTGACCCATGTAGGTATTCAAAGCCCAGAGACTTGGAGAAAGTACAGTCAAGCAGTTTCCACAAGTAGAGGGACAAGAACAGAGCTTAAGTATCTTAGAGCTTAAGCAACAGCATCTCAATTGTGTGCTTTTGCTCCACTTAATAGATGTCTTCAGAGATGGGAGATCTCAAGTGAATTTTCCAGATGATTGTCTTAAGAGCAAAACAACAGGTCATAAATTGAGTCAAACCAGTGGCCATCTCTGAAAGAATTAATTGGATCAGTCAATCTCAACAATTAATTCTGTCAAAACATTCCATCTAGGCTCTGTGTTGTTGGTGGGTCAGGGGGACTGTTATGTGTCCTTGCATGAGAATCCATGGGTGATGTTGTCAGGGCCTGTTTTGCGTTTTAGCATGTGTAACTAAGCCAGAGATTTCATGAGGGCGTAGTGGGGGTTCATTGAGACTAGGGTTGTGGGTAGAAGCTTGTTTTGGCTTTTGTATTTCCTTTCCTGCCCCCCCCAACCCCAGCCTCATCCAGTCTGGTGTTAGCCCCTCCTCCTGCATGTGGTAGCTGAGTCCCCATGGTGGCCATCATTCACTAAGGGACAGTCACACTCTGAAAATCCTTCACAGTGGATGGGAGGAAAAGACAGTAGGGAGGCTGGAACATATATTTATACATGCCCATGCAGAAACCAATATATCTATATATGAGAGAGAAATGTGATATCAAAATATTTATACACATATTTCTTTAGCACAAGACTATTCAGGGATGAAGCAGGGCCTTTTCCCACTAGAGAGAGCAGTTAGAGTCACCTGCAGGTGGTGGTGGGGGTACCCTAGCAGTAGAGCCTCCAGACAGCCAAGGCCTGGGCCCCACCTCTTGGTGGGGAAGGGGGAAGATGTAGCCTGACTTTAGACCTCCAGCTGCTACCTGGACTATTGACCTAGCTACTGGCTTATTTTTACCTCTTGAAAGGTAGGGCTGGGCCTGTTGGCAGGAATTTTCAATGGTTTAGTAATCTAAGCATTTAGATGCAAGACTGGTTTAAGCAGGTGTGAAGGGATTGCTCCTGGGGAACTTTCCAGTTCCTGAATCTGTGTTTGGTAAGGCTGTGCCTTGCAGCCCGGCTGCTCCCCTTATCACCTTCCTGACACCCAGCTCTGCCTCTACTTTTGGTCCTCCTTGAGGGAGATGCTTCCAACCTGTTACTTAAAAGCAAATCACTGGGCCTGTGGTAGGGGCATTGCGGCTGGGATGGGGGATTAAGGGAGCCAAGGGACTTTTGCCATCCCTTGGCCTCTTCAGAGGGTTCTGGCCGTGTTGATTTCGGGATGGTTGGCTCCTCACTAGGCCTGGGCCCATCTCTGGGCCCAACAGAGTGATCTATGGCGCTGGCGCTGTGATTCCCGGTGGGGCAGCTCTAGAGTGTGGGGAGGTGTTGGGGAGGAGGATGGACTTAGGGAAGGGGTGGCAGAAGGGCAAGGGGAGAAGCGGGGCGGGGGGTGTCAAGGAATGGAGAGGGTGGCAGAGTTTAGGGCGTGCAGGAGTGGGGCAGGCGGCCAGCCTTGGCCGGGCTGCAGCTCATGGCGCCCCTTCTCTCTGTCTGTACCTGCGTGTGTTGCCATCGGCGGCGGGGCCGCAGCGAGCGACGTGCCCCAGGACGGGCTGCTTCTGCACGGTCCCTTCGCGCGCAAGCCCAAGCGGATCCGCACGGCCTTCTCGCCCTCGCAGCTGCTGCGGCTGGAGCGCGCCTTCGAGAAGAACCACTACGTGGTGGGCGCCGAGCGGAAGCAGCTGGCCGGCAGCCTCAGCCTCTCCGAGACGCAGGTAATAATCACCCCGAGCCCGCGTGGAGGAGAGGGCGGGCGGGTGCAGGAGCGGCCCTGAGCCTGCCCCCAGCCCAGCCCCGAGTTTTCTCCCGTCAGGTTCCAGAAGTTCCCAACTCCCCGCCGGCTTCGCAAAGCCCGTCGTTAGAGCCCCTTCCCTCCGGTGGTGTGTAGCCTGCTGAGGCCGCAGGACTTTTGTCAAGCCACTAAGAACCCAGCAGGAGGCAGAGTAAATACAAACTGTATCCGGAATCTGGCTCCCAAATCCCCTTAGGAAGGGACCAGCTTACCTGGAGGCAGCTGGCCTCCATGGGAGCGGACAGCTCCGGGCAGCGCCGTGTCCGCTGGAGCCGGTCTCAGCCCTGGGATTCCTGCAGCCCTCCTCCCGCCGCTGTGCTGGGGCCCTCCCAGTTCCGTCGGGTGACCTGGCCTTCCCCGCACTGTCATCGCCGCTGTTCTTGGGCAAAGCGGGCAGATGCCTCAGCTGCCCTCCAGCCTGTGTCAGCCTGTGTCATGTGGGGAGAAAGCCCAGGTGTCCTCAGGCTATCAACGTCAGAAGCTGAGGGGCTTAGCCAGGGAATGGCTAGCGCCTGCTTAGGGTCTGAGGGTGGCACCCATCCTGGCGCTGGCCGACTCGGAGGGCTCTGGAAACCTTGGTGTGTGCGCGCGGAGCACCTGAGGGGCCTGGGCATGGTGGGAAAGTGGACTCTGGGAACCAGGGGCTGCTCTCAGTCACTAGAAGGGCTGTCAAGTGGGGATGCAATATATTACAACGGTGTCGGGGTTTGAACTGGGTGAAATTATAATTACCATGTAGTATTTCATAATTGATAATTAATTTACGAAAAAATTTTTTTAAAGATTTAGATGAAAGTTATAGGGAGGCAGATTTGGGTTCATTGTAAGTAAAGACTTTGCCTTAAATAAATACTGCCCAGAAGCGCTGCCTAAGCTGTTGGTCCAGCTGGGCCAGCCCGCGTGTTGGAGTGGCTGAGCGACCCTCCGCCCAGCTGCTGCCCTGGAGGCGGATTTCATCGTCTAGATAGATGGGCCTTGCGTCCTGCCAGCTCCCGGATTTACTAATGCAAGAGCTCGGCTCTCCCTGCCCAGTAGCTCCCGCCTGGCTGACATTTCACCTTCTGCTCCCGTTTCTTCCTGGTCTCGCCCCTGCTATACCAGCATCCCTTCACCAGTCCCAGACATCGAGAAGGCGCCCTGCATGCAGGCGGCCTGGGCCTCCCATTAGCAGCAAGGTTAGGAAGGGGGCCAGGTGGGGGCCAAATCCCACTGCATCCCCAGCTCCCTGCGGCCCACCTCGCTCTCTCCTCCTGTCGCGTTTTGTCATCTATTGCAGTCATATCTGTCAGATGCCCCACTTAACAATCAACATTGCTCCTGGCTGTGCGGCAGGACCCCTGCGTCTTCAGATTTGCTAGCTGGTCTGTTCTAACTGCAGAGAAAAAGCTAACAAAACAACGGAGTTCATTTTAAAAACGTTTTAAAGAAAGATAGGTTAAAAAATAAATTAGTAAAATAACACCCCTTTTCCCTCCTGGCAAACTGTTTTAAAATTATGGTTTAAAACAAGGTGTCAATTTAAGAATGGTGTTTATAATTAACTTCATTTAAAAAGTAATATTTATTAAATTTCAATTTCAGAAGTGTAAGAAAACAAAAACGGTTTATAATCCCACCACCCACAGATTAACACTTGTTGAGATAATGTCATTGTTTTTAAACTTTCGAATTTTTAGCTCAGTGAGAGCATTTTTAATTAACTTTCTTTCTAACTGAATGTAGCTGCCTGTCAATATTTGCTCCTAACAATGCCAGTTAGTAAACGGACTGATTGTTTCTTTCATTTTTATTACGAGACGTTTCAAACATATATTTAAAACAAAACCACATGGACTAATGTAATGTATCCAGTTTCATTAACTATGAAAACTCAGAGCTAATGTTGTTCTGTCTGTAAATGAGCTGCTTTTTGCATATCGAACAACAATGGCAACAAGAACTATGGGAGGTTTGAGCCCGTGGAACCTCTCTCGGGGACTGACTGTCTTTCCAGGCAGGGAGGGAGATGGACTCACAGCTTCCCAGTCAGGCAAATATGATTGCAAATACCTGCCCCCCTGCTGCCTGTGTGACTCCGGGCAAGTTACTCAACCTTTCTGAGTTCTGGTTTCCTCATCCAGAAAACAGGTTGTTTACTAATTAGAAGGCACCTAATATGAACTCAAATAACATTAATTCCCATCCCCAGTCTCTTTGTTCCCTTTGTTTAAAGCAATACTTTAAGTTACTGGTATAATAAGATCCCAACCTGGGTGTCCTCTTAGTCCAGTGTTCTTTCTGCCACACCCGATTTCCATCATCAAATTTGTCTTTCTGTTGCCCTCATAACTTGTCACTTGGACCCATAGAATTAACTAAATATCCACCTCTCGGTATTTACCAGGCAAGCTTACCTGTCATTTCCAGCTGTCAGCTACTTGTCAAGCATCAGCTACGCCCATCAGCCCCATAGCATGTGTTAATATTTCTACTGTCGGTATCTACATTTGTCTCTCAGAGCTCTCTAATGTGTCCCTCACAGATAGCTGTTTTATATCTAGCTCTACTTCCGTCTGCTCTCATTAAACTGCCTCCCCCAAACTGGTTAATTTATAGTTTCTGTTTTCTATTAATTATATGTTCTTCTTCTTAACAATAACTCCTATTTACCCATCTGTTGATTAACTCTTTATCATCTATTTGTTTTATCTTCTGTGTGTCCACCATTCATCTCAAACTTCCACCTCTATAGAGCTATTTAGCAACAGACAGATAGTATATTCACATGTCTGCTAATGGTTATCTGTTATCTTATTGGCTCTGGCTTTGTTTTCTCTCTGGGCCTCAGTTGCTCTATCTGTGAGATTGAATGACATGAATTCCAGGGTTCTTTCTAGTCCTGAGTTTCTGTGGCTCATCTACATTTGACTTCTCCGTGTTTCTGTATAATCCATCCTTCACGCTCTCTGAGCTCCTAGTATATCCCCTGCCTAGCACAAGATGCATTGAACTTTGCTGTTATTACTTGTTTAATCATCTGCCATGTCCAGACGTCAATCTATAGACTGGCTGCATCCATCTCTCAGGGAGATCTTCAAATACAGATTCCTGGGCTTCCCCAAGAGATTCACTTAGGAGATACAAGATGGGGCCCAGGAAAAGTTTTGAAGAACAGCTCTCTGGGTGATTCTGATGAATAGCAGGCCTGAGCATCTTAGCTCTGGAAGGCAGAGGCCATGCCTGTCTATTTCTCTCAGGGCCTACCTCAGTACCCAGCATGAAGTAGATGCTCAGTAAACATGTATTGAATGAATGGGCAAATTTCTCTTGATTTCACCCATACAAATGTTAATGTTATCCGTTACCCCCTTGCTCTTTGCTTTCACCACTTTCTCCTTGTCCCTCTCTTTCTATCTTTCTCTTGCACTTTCACAGCTAATTATTGATTCAGATGATGCAAATAGCAGTTTATGGATAAAACTTCGGGGAGGGTTAAGCAGATCAGTGCATGGGTGAGCTCTTAATCCAGAACTCAGGGGTCTCTGTACTCCCTAAGCTTCAGCATGAGGTGCTGGGAGATGGGCAACTTGAGTTACTTTGTTGGCTTAGGGTTGTGTGTTCAGTACGAAATGGGGTATTTGTGCTGGGATGGCCAGTGGGTCTAGAAGGTGGAAAGAAGGGCCCTCGGTTCTCCCTTCTGGTTCTAATTACTTGTTCCTCACTGCTATGGTGCAGCCTTCCAGTATGACCAGGAATACACCTGTCTAAGCATCAGTCCTGGTGGTTGGTTGGGCAGACCTGGGCCTGGCTCATATCCAACCCTCAAGTGCAATGAATAAGTATAATGGATATGTGTAACATGTGTGTGCCCACAATGTGGGGCACATATGGGCTTAGTATGGTTGATGCCCAAAGGTGAGGTGATATAGATACATATTAGATGCCATTAGGCAGTCACATGACATGGACGGAGTGCAGCTTGCGTGCTTCTGTGTGTTCATATGTGTGTGGGGGACATTAGTTTGGGGTGGGTGAGAGAAATCATATGGTTGCTTCAGGCTGATCAATTGGTCAGTGTTTCCAGCTGCCCCTCCTGCTCAGAACAGATCAGCAGGTGTTTCTTGACCTTGCCTGGCTTTGAGGTTAGCTGAGCTGTAAGGGAAAAGGGCACAGAAATGTGGTCCTTGGCTTTGAAGATTCCTCATTTAATGGTGAAGGCTAAATGCAAAGCTTGCACACTTGCAGGACATGCACAAGATAAGTGATTAGAGTCCCCTTGAGGTCACTGCTGTGGGCTGAAGTGGGGGAATGGGAGATCTGCTTGGCCAGAAGGCTCCCAGGAGACCTCAGACCTGGAAAGCTTGGAGGGATGCCTAGGATTCTAGGTTGGAGGGAAGGAAGGGATGGTTTAGGTAGGCAGATTAAGACAGAGCAGGAGCTGTCAAGTCCAGCCACCAGTTTGCAGCCTGAGAGCAGGGAGGGAGGTCTTGGGAGGCAAGAGTGTAGGTCATCTGTCTATGGTTTTCTCCCCCCAGAGGCATGGAAAGGAGGCTTCTGGGGGGTCTCTTCTTGCTCTGGAATGTTCTGCCCTTAGAGGGGTGGATGACAGGGGATATCCAAGTGACTTGAATTTTAGGACAAAATCCAGGGATCTTTGTTACTTGCTCACTGTGTGTTCTGGGATGCACATATCCCTTCTCTAAGTCTCAGCTTTGTTCCAAGAACTTCTGCATCTCTGATGTTCCAGGAGTCCTGTTTGGGAGGGTGAGGAGGAGATGAGGGGGATTGGAGTGGTTCTGTGAGGAACTGGGACAGGGACATGGTCCTGAGGTGGAAGGCAGGTGAATTTTGTGATATCTTGGAAGGTGAGGGTCCAGGATGGGATAAGGGAGGAGACAAGATGGCTTAAGAAGAGTTAGGGGCATGGTTGGTGGGGAGCTGGAGGCGACCTCAGCTTGCTGGGGCAAGAGATGAGCTGAGCATGGCATTGGGCTTGACCATGGAAATGGGAATAGCTCACATGACGAAACGATAGGAATGGACCCCCAAGGGAGAGGGCTGGGTGGAGAGTAGGCTGAGGGGTGACTTGATTGATGTCTTCAAGCTGCTGTCTATTCTAAGGACGTTCTCTGTGTCAGGGGATGACAGAATAGGAGGATACGCTTAAATTAAAGCAGGAGAGATAACAGTGGGATGTAAGAAGGAACTTCCTAAGTCAGAGTTACCAGACTTTGATAGGGATATTTGAACTCTCTGAGGACAGGACAGATATTTACCTGAAAGTATACAGGGTGCTGGAGCCAGACCTTTCCATTTGCACTGGACCACACTTGGACAGTGGTGAAAAAGAAGGAATCCAGACCTCGTTCATTCAAAATAGATTATTCAAAAGTACAGTACGATTAGCTCCGAAATACTGGCTGGAGCTGAAGTTTGCTTGTTTATTAGTTCATTTATCCATTCATTCTTGCATTAACACATGCATGCCTTCATTTGCTAGCACATCACCTCTGCTCAGCTGGATGACTGTACGTGGAACATGTCCTCTGGGCTGCGCACTGGGACTTCAAAGCCTACTAACACACCACTTTGGTTCTCCAGAGTATCACAGTCTGGGTAGGAGGCAGATGTGAACAAATATGTTAGTGCATATCTAAGGTCACTGTACTGAGACCAGGGGAAAATACTAAGAAAGTACGGATAGGCGATGGGGCAGGTCCCATCTAGGGCCATCCGAGCGGGGTCTTGAAAGCTAAGCAGAGTATTCCAGGTTGGGGGGCTCAGGAGAGTGGAGAGCCTTGGAAGGATTGGAAGGATCTGGCTTCTCTGGGAAACTGAGAGAAGACATTCAGTGATGTGAGGACTTGGGAGAACATAAGGGACCTCTCCCCACACCCAGAGGGGTCAGAGTTGAGTGAGGGGGTCCCCCAGCCAACATCTCAACTGTGCCTTTGGGGCTTAGAGAGTTGTGAGTAGCATGTTAGAGGGGAGGAGGCGTGTGCAGAATAGGTACAGCCTCCTACAGCTGGCTCCCAAGTCACACCACGTGACCTGGTTCCTTTCTAGGTCCTCTGTCATCTAGGGAAGGGGCTCTGGGATGATGCCAGAGTCACCTGGCTGGGTTAGGAAGGTCACAGAGTGTCACTCTTATCGCCTCCTACACTCGGAGTCCAGTTCATTTTCTCTTTCCAAGTTAAAAAAACTATCATTATCAGTAATATATTAAAGAAAAATTACCCTTGGCCGGGCGCGGTGGCTCACGCCTGTAATCCTAGAACTTTGGGAGGCCGAGGTGGGTGGCTCGCTCAAGGTCAGGAGTTCGAAACCAGCCTGAACAAGAATGAGACCCTGTCTCTACTATAAATAGAAAGAAATTAATTGGCCAACTAAAAATATGTAGAAAAAATTAGCCGGGCATGGTGGCGCATGCCTGTAGTCCCAGCTACTTGGGAGGCTGAGGCAGAAGGATTGTTTGAGCCCAGGAGTTTGAGGTTGCTGTGAGCTAGGCTGACGCCACGGCACTCTAGCCTGGGCAACAGAGCAATAATCTTTCTCAAAAAAAAAAAAAAAAAAAAAAGAAAAGAAAAGAAAAGTTACCCATATTTTGGGTACATTTCCTTCTAGTCTTTTTTCCCCATGAGTAGATTTTGTTTTTCTGTGGTTGTGATCACACTGTGCCAACACTGTGCGTCCTGGCTTTTTCACTAATATTATGAAGTCATAAGCATCCCCGTTATTACAGTCTTTGTAAACAGCATCTGGACACTCAGCCCAAGGCTGTTCTCCGGAAAATAGCCAGGCTGCCTAGGGGGAGATTTTATGTCCCTGTTTCTAGAGAGCTTCCTCCTTGACCTCGGTATTTTTCACAGAGAAAACCAGAATCACCTTTCACTTGGGTGTGCCAAGAAGCTGCCTCTGGCCTGAAAACACATCCTGTCCTTGAAGTCCACCATCACAGCTTTCCTCCTTTGGGCCAGTGTTGTTGGACAAGGGCAGCATGCTAGGTCCATCCTATTAGTGGCCAATGTGATTGTCAGTCTCCTTCAGAGATTTGGGAGTATGTGTGGGAGGGAGAAAGGAGTAGGAAGGGGAACTCTGTCTCTAGTGTTGCCACCATCACTTGGTGATCGTCCTCGGCCAGCCCGCTTGGGCTCCTCAGGAATAACGCCCCAGCCCTGAGTCATGCACAGGAGGCAGGGTGAGCTCACCCACCCACTGGCTGGCATAGTCACAGCACGCTCCAGGGTTGGGGGCAGGGGCTAGGCTGGCTGCCAAATGGTTGTGCTGAGAACCACCCAGGGCCCAGGCAGCCCTGTGCCCAAAGATAGATGGGCATGGAATCCAGAGCCCTGTGCCCAGAGCATTTGCCCTCCCACCTGAGGTGAGACTCAGGCTATGGGCTTGAACACTGCCCTGGAAATGAGGGAAGAAGCCCCTTACCTTTACTCTGCCCATCGATGCCTGGCACCCCCTCTCTTTCTGGGCCAGTTTTCCCATCCCTGGTTGGCTGCTCTGTAAGCACTGTGCACCGGCTGCCCACTTCCCCATCCTAGTGCTCTAAGATCAAGGGGCAGGGCAGAGGGCACAGCAAAAGCCCCAGGAAGGGGGGACCATGAAGAGGAGCCCTGGGGTGGGTAGGCTCCAGGGAGGGGACAGAGAGGAGTATCTGGAAAGGGTGTGTGAGGGTGGCACATCCTGGGCATGAAACCACCTGTAGGGACCAGATGCCAGGCCTGCTTCTGGCTGCCACTGCCTGGCTTTGTGGCAAAGCCCTGTGCTTTCCTTCATCTCCAGGAGTAGGGGCTGGACTGGGTAGTCTCTGAGGGCTGCCATCAGCCCTGCCCAGGAGTCAAGGATTTCCTCTCATCATTATTGCTGCTGCCAAGACTGAGGTGCTCCCTACTAGTCCACAGCCACAGCCTTGCCACGCGCCGTCCGCACAGCTGCAGTTGGCAGCACCTACTTGCTTTTAAATGTGCAGTCATTTCCAGGAAACCATCCGTTCCTTGTAACCCTGCCCTGTATGCCTCACCTCCTCAAAGGGCCCTCTGGAGCAAGAGCCTAAGAAACTGCAAGGGTCCCAAGAAAACATTTCTCCTATGAATGAGGGACTTAGCCCAGGACTGGCACCCAGGCTCCTCCTGCCAGCTCTGAAGGTGATTTGGGTGTGGCCCGACTCTGAAAGGCCAAGTAAGGAACCATGTAGTCAGGTGGAGGTGACAGACAGTCCACAGGCACTAAGTCCAGTTAGGGAGCCAGAACGAGCCTCCCAGATCATGCATGGGAGGATGTTAAGAGCTGTGTCTTGGATACTGAGCAAATACTGGAGGTGGCAGGAGAAGAGAAGGATGCTTAGAAAAGGGACTAAGTCTAGGGAGGCTTCCTGGAGGAGATGGGCTTAGAATTGTGGACCTGCCCCTCCTCCTCCTTCCTCCCCCATCACAGAGGACGATTGTCCTGTCTCTGTTTGAATGCTGCCCCTCATCTTGTCAGGGCTCTCACTGCCAGATGCAGATATGTGTGTGGGGGGGGGGGATGTCACTGTGTTCAACTGTGTTCAAAGAGGAGCTCGCTTTGTCCCCTGGGATTTCTCCAGACTGTTCCTTGTATGACCCGTTCCCACATCTGGATGAAGCCAGTGCTGTGGGGACAGAAGGTCCAGAGCTGTCCCTGAAGGGCAGAACACTGTCCTGGGGTGGAGCCTCAGACCTGCTCCTCCCCATCCTTGTCTGTCCAAGGAGAACGAGGCCCTTGGTGGATTTCAAACTATACTGAGGAGCTGGCACCCCAGGGAGGGGGCTCCCCACCCACCCAGCTCCAGCCTGCACAGCTCCACCTGTGAGGTGGGAGAGGGGAATTTCACGTGAGGTTGCTAAGAAAGGGTCCCTTGATAAAGGACACTGACACATAGCGTGTGAGGTCAGTCTCCAGCAGTGGGTTCTGTGGACCTGGGCGTGGTCTGGCCATCCCAGGCACTGCTCTCGGCGTGGACACCACCTCCTGGTTATGAAGCCATGTCCACCCTGACTCTTTGTATGGCAAAGAGTATGGGTCCCACTCAGGAGTTGGTGTCCTCTTTAGGTCCTCTGGGAGCTCATCAGAACACATGCAATGGGTCACATGTTCTCTCATTTACTGCTCACATCAGCCCTGTGAAGGAGCGATTAGTATCTCTACTCTAGAAAGCAGTGGAGACCTGGGTCTGCTGGCTCCACAGCCTGAGCTTCTCACCTTTGCTGTGCTGTGTCCACGGGAACCAGTATGTCCAACAGCTCTAGGACCCTTTGTTTGAAAGGAACAGGAGAAGCACCCTTTTCTCTGGCCCCTGTGTCCTCTTCCTGTCCCACCTCACAGCAGTCCTCCAGACCCATCAGGTGGCAGCTGGCCAGAGGAGAGGACCCTGGCCTGGGAGCCCTGACCCTGTGTAGCTTCAGTTTCTCCATCTGGCTTCAGCTCAACCTGAGTACTGAGGCCCCAGTGGCTGCTTGGGGGCTTCCTGAGTGTTTCTCATCTGTGCCCCTCCCTCCCCGGCCCAGGTGAAGGTGTGGTTCCAGAACCGGAGGACAAAGTACAAAAGGCAGAAGCTGGAGGAGGAAGGGCCCGAGTCGGAGCAGAAGAAGAAGGGCTCCCACCACATCAACCGGTGGCGCATCGCCACGAAGCAGGCCAACGGGGAGGACATCGATGTCACCTCCAATGACTAGGGTGGGCAACCACAACCCGTGAGGGCAGAGTGCTGCTTGCTGCTGGCCAGGCCCCTGGGTGGGCCCAAGCTGGACTCTGGCCACTCCCTGGCCAGGCTTCGTGGAAGCCCGGAGTCACGGCCCCACAGGGCTTGGAGCCTGGGGCCGCCACTGACAGAGGGACAAGAAATGGGCTGGCTGAGGCCTGGGACCACTTGGCCTTCTCCTGGAGAGCCTGCCTGCCTGGGTGGGCCGCCCGTCACTGCAGCCTCCCAGCCACTCTCCATTTCTCTTATCTTCTTTTTGTTTTGATGCTTCCTGTTTTAATTTATTTTCCAGGCACCCACTGTAGTTCTTAGTGACCCCTTGTGTCTCCCTTCCCTATGGGAATAATAAAAGTCTCTCTCTAATGACACGGGCAGCCAGCTCCAGCCCCAGAGCCTGGGAGCCTGGGGTGGTGGATTCCTGCTCTAGCAGCCAGTGGGGGCTGGGAGAGTAAGTGTGTTCGGGGCCTGGGAGCTGGGGGTGGGACACCGGGTAGGGCAAGGGCAATTTATTTATTCCTCTTCTTTGTTGGGGGACCCTGGTCTCTAGCTCCAGCTCCACAGCAGGAGAAACTGAGGCCAGACATAGGGAAGGATGGCCTGTGTCTTGAGGGAAGCTAAGCCCAGGTCTTTCCGAACATATTGAGGGGTGGGAATCAGGCCCAGGTAGCTCAATGGGAGATGGGAGGAGAGCTTCCCTATGCTTAGGAACTCTGGAGCTCCCCCAGTTGTGGAGAAACCAGAGGAAAGGGGAGCACTGGGGCTGAGTCGAGGGGACACCATTCGCAAAGGCTGGCAGTCCCAGCCCTAAGTCCTGTCCCCACCGGGATGCTTATCTGTCCTCGGAGAACCCCTGGGCAGCTTGAAGCTTCAGAGACAGGGCTTGAGGCTGAGCCTGCAACCAGTCCCTGGGAACTCAGGGCCTCCACAGCCAGAGAAAGAGCTACAAGGCAGGGCCCACTGAGCTCTTTAGTTCACCTGCCCTTCTGTCTGTCCATTTGTCTTTCTTGTCATGTATTGCCTGCCTCCTGCCTTCCTAATAGTCTTTCCCTTATGATGTTCCGGACCTGTCTCGGCTTCTTCCCTCCCAAGTGCTCCCCAACCCTCTGCTCTTTGGCCTGTGCTCCACCACTCTGCTGATGCTAATGATAGTCACCAACCACAGTCACTGGCCACCCCCTTGTGGCTGAACTCAGACTCCTGTCTGCGTTCACCTGCTCCCTGGGGTCTCCCTGGGGACTCCCCTGCCCCGGCTGCCTTCACTTTGGTACCTCTGACATGTCTTCTCCGGCCCCTCTGAGTTTGTCTTAGTTTTATCTATGCCTCGTCACCTCTGTTCACTCCAAGGTCAGTCCTTGCTCCTCCTTCATCCTCATCATGCCCTCTGCCCGGGGGTTCACATCCACTCTTTGGCTTCCCAGTCTATGTCTTTAGCTGACCTCCCCCACGCTGCAGACCCACCAAGCCAGTACCTGCTGCACTCCGGCCCCTTAGCACCTCACACCCAACAGGTGCACAGCTGGACTCAGCCCCTCACCCGTTCTCCGGGACTGCCCACCTTGGCACACAGCATTACCACGTATACTCTTTCCCAAGGTAAAGGAAACCCGGGAAGCTTCCTTAAGCTTCCTTCCTCCTCCCCAGTCCCATTCATTCCCATCTAGTCTGTTGAGTCGAGACCAGCTTCCCAACAACCCCCCCCCCCCCAGTGCAGCACCCTGGCTCTCCCTGCCACCTGCTCAGCCTGGGTCTGCTCCTCTGTGGGGAGCGGGGACATAAGGAGTCTTCTGCAAATATCAAGGATGAGGCCCATATCAAAGGAGGCCCTCCATAAATAGGACAGAGTTACTCCTTCCCAAGCCCCTCACTCTGTACCCTCTTCTTTCCCACCCTTGGCCTCTCCCGCCTTGCTCCTGGTGCCCTCTGCATCCATCCCACCTATCCCTGTCCCTGAGTGAGCCACCGGTTTTCCCTGTGTTGTGCCTTTGCTGATGCTGTTCTTCCCACCTAGAATGCCGGGGAGTGCACCACAGGTGCTTGAGCGTGCTGAACTCATCGGAAAGATGTCAAAGGTCCAGCCTTGTTGCCTGGGCGACATGCAGGGATCCAGGCACACAAGGTCCTTCTGCTGGGAGCATAGACCCAAGTCCTGCGGGGACTCTCAGCATCTCTCCCTACTCTCTGCCCACCTCACTTTTGTCCAGTCAATGCTAGAAACCAAAGGGCTTTGTCCCATCCCAGTGCCCCCTCACCCTCCGCCGACCAGGAATGCATCCCTAACATCTTGAAAGTCCCAACCTGCATTAGTCCAGGTTAAACCGCACAGTGACTCACGTGTTCGCACAGGTGGGGTGAGGGTGAGAGGAAGAGTCATCCTGTAGGCCCCGGTGGGGGACAGAGGGGTGAGAGCCTTTCCTCTCAAGATCCTGTCTCATTTGGTGGGAGGTGGGGGTCCCGGAAGATCACAGCCGAGCACCCCCTGTCATCCAAATAAAGGGCTGGAAAGGACCCAAGGAAACCTGCCAATCTGCCTAGGCCAGGCCTGCGGGGGGTGCGGGGAGTCCCTGCTGCAGTCCCATCCATCCCCCATGTTGTGCCTCTCCCCGCAGACGGTAAATATTGGTGTTGTGACTTCATTAATAAAGGCTTCTGTGAGCCTGAAAAACATGGAATCAGGATGAACTATTTTCTGAGCTGCGGGCTTGCCAGGTTTGCTAATTTGGGAGTTTTTGGGCCCTCTCCAGGGAACAAACCAAAGTCTCTCTCGAAGAGACACAGATGCAGCCGAGAAGGGAAGAAGACAAGGACTGCTGCTCCCTTCCCTCCCCCTGTGCTCCTCCCACCTGGAGAGCAGGGCCCTGCAGGGGTGAGGACAGTGGACACTGGCCTGCCAGTGTCCTCAGCATGTGGTGGCTGCTCGGCCAGGCCTTCCCTGAGAGCTCCTGGTCTGCCATTCCCGTCGCTGGGCTGGCCTCCGGGGCCCTGCAGAATCACCTGGGCAGAGGTATTCTGAGCACCTGTAGGACACCAAATCGCACGCTGCTGAAGTAGAGGGAATGCAGGGGAGTTCTTAACTGTCACGGCCTAATCCACGTGCCTCATCTTCAGGGACTCATCTTTACACATCTTGCCCGTGGAACTTTCCAGAACCAGTCCCTGGAAAGTTCATGGCCTTTGCAGCAGCATGGCCTGTGCTCTTAGCATCTCTGCTCTTGGCTTGCGCCAACACTGCTCATAGGTGCAGTGATTGCTTCCCGTGGGGCGTCTGGGAGCTGTCACCAGGTGCACTAGGCTCTGCCAGGGCGGGAGCCTGCAGGGCCCACGGGGCTCTCGTGAAGCCCCTGTTCCAGGGCAGCCATGCAGGGGGAGGGGAGGGGAGGGATGGCCAGCAGGCTGAGCGGTGCAGGCCCAGCCAGCTTTCCTGTCAGACGGGTGCTGCCAAGGCGGAGCCAGACATCGGAACAGGTTTAACCAATTACCCGAGCGCCCCATCTGCTGTCTGGGGGTGTGTGAGGGTGAGTGCATGTGAGGGTGTTTGGAGTGTCTGGGAGGGCTGTGGGCGTGCGCGCGCGTGACTGTGTGGGGGTGTGTGGGCGTACGGCTATGAGTGTGTGTGGCTGTGCCTGTGTACGGTGGGGGACTGCACGTCCCTGACACAGCCCCTCGCTTGTCAAAGACTGTGGCTACCAGCTTGCGATCTTCCTGCCCACCAGAACTTGGGGTCCAATGGACAACCCACCCAGCACCCCAGCCTCTCTTCCCCTCCTCTCCTCACCCCCGTCTCTCAGGGCCTGTCAGAGTCCAGAAGTGGCCTTGTCCCAGTCGCATGTTCAGATGTCCTTGGCTCTCAGACCACACGTCCTTCCCACTCACTTGCTCACCTTTCCCTCTACATCAGTGTAGGACCTTTCGAGGCCCTTCTGGCCATGGCCCCTCTGCTCTCTCTCCAGCATGCCCTGTTCTGCTCATCCTTGGCAAAATCACAAGCCTGCTTGACCCACTGCGCCACCTGTCCTTGCAGTTGAGTCCATGAGAACATCAGGCAAGCGTTTGGGATGGCTCTCCTCAACATGTGGGGTCCCAGCCTCAGCTGAGACCTCATCCCAGTGGACACCTTTGCAACAGTCAGATGGAACCTTCAGACAGGGCACTTCGAGAAGAGTTCAGTACAGGAACAATGAAAACATTTTGGGAAACCCACAAGGGGTGCTGCAGTACTCCAGGGCCAGTAACAATGGGGAGGGAGCCCGTATGGCCCTGAGGCTTGAAGAGGCAAGAGTCAGGAGCAGTTTCCAGAGCCTGGAGAAGACAGCTGGCTGGAGAGGGCCCCACACAGGAGCTGGGCCTTCAGTTGAGAGAGGCCCACGGAAGGCAGGTGGGACCGGGATGGATAAATCCTGTCCTCCAGGCCTCCACTGTCCTGCTGGTGACTCCCAATGGTGGAAACCTGAGAGCAAGTGCACATGAGTCAGCCTCCAGGGACAGAGAGCAGGTAGAGAAGGGTGCAGGGCAGATGGGGGCCTGGGGGTAGGGGAGCTGGCTTCAGCCTTGACTTCCACCCTCAATCCCACACTGCCTGCATCTAGCCCTTCCCCTCCTCCTGCCTCCTGCCACCACCTGCCTCTTTCTCTCCTTCTTGCCCAGGACGACCCCCCAATCCTCCTATTCCTGACCTGGGCTCCAGATTCCACAGTGGGCTCAGTTCTGGGTTGTTCTTTCCCTTTCCTTCTGTCATGGTCTCTTCTGGCTCTTGCTCAAGAGTCTCCCTTCTCAGCCTTCCCTCAGCTCCATGTCGTGTTGTGCCATTGCTGTGTTTCCCTGACCAGCTCGCAGCCAAACTTCATTGAGGAATTACCTCTGCCGGTAGCCAGTGGGAGTCTTACTGCCTCCTCTGCTCGTGGACATCTGGCTGTTGCCCTGACCACACTCCATGGAGGCCATTCTCTCCACGTCCCTCGAGGGACCCGCCTTGGTCTTTACCTTCTTTCAGCTCTCAGCACCAGTTAAGTGACGGGCAACTCCTGCTACATGAAGCGCTCTCCTCTCTCGTCCTCTGGGATACTACGCTCTCCTCGTCTTCGTCTCGCCTCTCGGACCAGTATGCTAGAGCTGCCGTAACAAAGCACCCAGACTCGGTGGCTTCAACAATGAACTTTATCCTCTCACAATTCTGGAGGCTACTAGTCTGAGGCCAGGGGTTTCTTCTGAGGCCTCTCTCCTTGGCCTGGGGACAGCAACTTCATGTTCTCATGGCCTTCTCCCTCTAGCGTGTCTGTGTCCTAATCTCCTCTTCTTATGAGAACACCAGTCATATAGGATTAGAACCTACCCTAACGACCTCATTTTAACTTAATTGCCTCTTTGAAGACCTATCTCCAAGTACAGAGACGTTGGGCAGTCCTGAGCATTGGGACTGCAACATATGAATCTCGGGAGGACACGTTGAGCCCGTGACACCTCCCTCTGTGGCTCAGTTTCCTTGGAGCCTCCTGTCTCTGCCCAGGCCTCAGAGGCAGGGGCTCCTCGGGACTCCGTCCTAGGTCTTCCCCTTCTCACCCCACCTACTCCACCTGGTGACATCCTGTTCCTTCAGCTGCAGGTGCTCTCTATAAATGGATAGTATTAAGTCTGTATTTCCAATCCTTTCCTGCCTCCTGAGCTCCAGAGGAGCACGCCTAATTGTCTCCTCACGTCTCACAGGAACCTCTAACGACCCGTACACCAGCGCGCCTCGGCCCTCCCTGCCGGTTGGCTCTTCCTTCTCTGCTCCTCAGCTCAGAGAATGGCACCACCATCTCCTCAGCTGCCCAAGCCGGGAACCTGGGGTCGTCTTGGACTCCTTTCTGCCACCCTCCCCAGATTGAATCTCAGAGCTGAGCGGTCCTGACTCTCTTCACTTCTCTGTCCCCATCCCCACCATGCTGTCTAGGACCCATCTTCCCTGACTATTGCACCGGTCTCTTACCCGGTCTTCCCAGCAGTCTCGCTGGGCTCTACTCTGCCCTCCAGATGTAGCCAGAGGAACCCACTCCCCTACCTGTAGCCTCCAGTGGCTCTGGCCTTGGCCCTGTGGCACTGGGCCACACTACCTCTCCTGTGTCTTGCTGTCTATTCTCCAACAACACTGAGCTTCTTGCCGTTCACTGCTAGAGTGAGTCAGGGCCCTCGCTGTACTGTCCTCCGTCTGCCATACTTACATATGAAGAGGAGACTCAACAACAGGTGGCCTGGGGCAGCCTCCTTCCCTCACTTCCTCAGGATGTGCACGGGGTCTTCAAGGAGGGGGTCTGGTGCCTGTCTACCTTGTCCATTTGTCCACCTTCTCTTTCCCTTTTTTGTTCTCCTCTTTCCCTCTTTCCACCTTCCACAAGGCCCAAGGAACTGGAGTGGGGTGGGGCCTCAGATTCTTACTGTGGCAGAGGAGGTGTCCTTGTTGGGAAGGAGGCAGGCCATGGCCTTAGACGAGCTGCCAGCAGCAGCCCCCACTGGGGGGATGGAGAATGAACACTGTGCGGCCACTGCCCTGAGAGCCACCTGGTACTTCAGGGAGGGTGGGCATGTGGGGGTTAGGCCTTGCGGGAAGTGGCTGAGGCATTCCTGTTTTGGGAGCTAATCAGAGGCAGGGGGTGGGTGAGATGGCAGGAGCAGCAGCAGCTCTAGCGGACTAAGGGAGGCTCCATTTGGAAAATGAGACCAGGTCCCCAGGGTATGGGGAAAGAGTCACTCATCACTGTCCTCATCCCCCAGCATTCTGCCTCTCCTTCTAACCGTTGCCTGAGTGGGAGGAGGGAGGCCCTATGGGCCAGGCAGGTGGGGATGGGGGCAGGGGAGGCCACATTCCTGGAGTGTTAATGATCTCTGGGCTGGGCAGGAGCTGAGCCCCCAAACCAGCTAAAAACAACAAACAGCTCCCAGGAGGGATTTGTGTCTGTCCTGAGAGTCAAGGATTTCCGCTCAGATGGGGGCTGTGGCCTGTGGGGCTCTTAGCAAAGAAATTCCCCAGAGACCAGAAGCCCCCTGACCCAGAGGTATCACTTTGAGAACAGACCCCTCCCCCCTCCCTTTCTCTTCTCCCACCTTCCTAGGGAGGCCCAGTGTCCAGGAGGGGAGGCAGCCCCCCACACCTGGGGAGTAAGAGAAGAGTCTGGGTGCATTCCTCACCTGGTCTCTCCATCCTCACAGCAGTCCAGTGAGTGATGCTGTTCTTGGCAGTTCCCCGAGGCTCAGTTAGAGAAGCGCACGCAGAGAAGGTGCTCAGTGAACATCTGACCCACCGAATGAATGGATGAAGGAAGGAAGTGACTGGCCAGGAGTCACACAGTCATGCTGGGCCAAGCTGTGGCTGGCACCAGAGTCTGCCGGACTCCAACCATGGTGGCTTTCCACCCTCTGCCGCCACTCCTCTCTGCAGTCCTGGCCCCAAGTCACAGCAGAGGAATTACAAAGGGGCAGAGTTGCCAGGGCTGGTACCACGCACGCTGCAGACAGCAGGCACCTTTCTACTCGGCTCAAAACTGCCCTTCCTAGGAAGCCTCTCCTGGCCTAAGGCAGTCCAGGAATGTCTCCTCCCTCCTCCCAGCCCCATGGACATAAACAGTACGGGAATCTACCCAAATTCCCTATTTATGCAAGTTCCTCGGGGTGGATACCCTAGCGAACACTTAGTAAGAGATCTGCACGGGGAGTTTCACCCCCTCTGCCCTCACATGTCTTCGTTCCTTCCTCTCCCTTGCCCCCTGGGCCTCCCAGCTGGCCTGGCCTGGTCTGGGACCTGGGTCTGTGCCTTCCTTGGGGCTGTCCCACAAAATTCTCGGGCAGCTCTTCCCTCTCACATTGTGTTTCTGTGACCACTGCTCCCCCCAGCAACTCACAAAGCTACGCCCCATGTTTTAAATCCATCATTTATTGTCCGCAGCTCATTAGTATTACATAAATCACATAGATTGAGAAATTTTTTGAGAAGGTTAAAAAGACACTGTGAAGTCCCCTGGCAGTGGCCGAGGCATGTGTGCTGGGGCCTTAGGCCGGCCCAAGGCTGGAAGACCACTTTGGATCTGACCACTGGCCTTTCTCCTCCTCAGGACCTCACCCATCTCCCAGGCCAGAGGCCCAGATGGCACACAGCTGGCTCACAGTCACGACACCGACAGGGCTCTGTCGGCCAGCTTGACTCAGCAGCCAGCTGGATATCTCGGGTTTCTGGTCCCTATACCCTCAGATTGCCATCTGGAAATGGGAGAAGGGCATCCCCGAGCCTGAGGGAATGTTTGAAGTGCCCAGAGGAGGGGACTTCGGTGTCGAGCAGGGACACCAGGCTGGAAAAGCACTGCTGTGTATCCGGCAGGTGTGCCCTGCATCTGGCACAGCTGGGCCAGCCCCACCCTGACTGTGGGTCCAGGCTCGGCTCCACCCCAGTCATGAAGCAGTCTGCCCATCAGACCTCCTTTCCTCTGGCCTCAGATATGGGTGTTGGCCGAAAGTCTCCCCGAGGGGTTTTCCAAAGCCAGACCAGGGCTTAGCAGCATGGCCCACTGTCCCTCTGTCACCATCACCCTGAGCTATAAGGATCCTTTGCACTGCACCCCGACAGGAGCAGCCCTCTTGTCTCACCTGAACTTGCATTTGGGAGCACGATGGAAATCATCCGGAGACAAAGTCAACAGGTTATGAGGCCACAGGGTTGGGGTGGGTGGGGGCTGGGCGGGGCTGGAAAGGCCTGTCTGTGCCCGGCTTCTGGGGGGCTCAGGGTGGGGTAGGCAGTTTTGGTCCCAAGATAAGGTGCACAAGAATAAGACCCTATGACAGGTGGGGGCAGGGGGAGTTTGAAGTGAGCTTTGCAGAAGGATCCAGACATGCCCAGGCCTAGAGACCAGCCCAGCCCAGCAGTCATTGGCACTTTCACATTATGGTGGGATTGGCTCAAAAATACCTGCCCCTCCAGTGCGGTGGTGCCCCTCTCCCCCTGCTGTTTTGTCCTCCGTGCCATCTATGCCCTCTCCTGCTCCTGACCGGGTGTGGGTGGGCCAACCTTGGGGGCGTGATAGGCCCCTCAGGATGGTGTCCTGCAGAGTCGCAGGTGGCACCAGGGCTTCAGGTGGGCGCAGGGTGTCAGTGCCCATGGAAGACCCACCTCACACACTACCCCCGCACTAAGATGCTGGGAGGCCACCTATGGCCACGTCCCTGCTGCCCTGCACATTTCCTTACATGTGACCACCAGGATCTCTCCCAAGGTGGAGTTACCAGGGGAGGGGGTCCAGGGGTTGTGTACCAAGGGCTGCCATTCCAGTTGGGGTGAGGTGAGGGGCACACTGAAGCCAGTGCTTCCCCTTTGTTTGGCCCTCTCAGACAGGGGTCACCCCACTCACCCCAACCTTAGACCCTGCTGCCCTCTTAAGGGCTCTCTCCTCCTTCCTGGCACAAAAATGGGAGCAGGATGGGAGCCAGCGGCAAGGGGCCTCTGAGCTGCAGGGGTGACAGGTGGCATGCATGTGGCCCCACACTCAGGGCCAGAAATCCATGCCACCTCCTTCTCCAGAACTGTAAAGGTCTGTAAAGGCAAAGGTCAAGTGCTCCTAGGATATGGGCTCACAGAAGGGCAAGGTCCAAGTTCGGAGGCCAATCGCTAACCATTCTCAAGGGGATCTGCCCCTTTCCCAGTCCAGTGTCCACGCTGGGGACGTGTGTGGGATGACCAGCATCTGAGCAGGACAGGCAAAGGCGAGGTCTAGCTAGAAGAGTCAGTGGGAACCCTCAATCCAATCCTCTGGTTCTGGAGGCTCAGAGAAGGGAAAGAACTTGTCCAAGGTCACACAGCCCGTGAGTGCCAGAACCAGGGCCTGCCGTTCCTGGGTTGATGCTGCCTCTTCGACCTGGCATTTGCATGCTCTGGCATGAGATGCCTCCTGCTCAGGAAGGAGGGGATGGGGCAGGCAGCCTTGGTGGCTGGAGAGGCTCCCCAGACAGCAGTTGGCCCAGCTCCAGCCCCACCCTCAGCCTCAGTGCTCAGGCTCCACCTTGGGGCCTGGAAGGAGGAACGTCTCTCAGAGGCCAAGTGCAGGCCCATGGTTCCTGCCAAGCATCATTCCTTCTTGGGACTCCTGCCTGGAGCTGGGGTCATCTCAGGGGCCTTGAATCAGTCAGAACTCTGCAAAGGGTGACCCAAGCCCCAGTGTCACTGTGTTTCACTCCAAGGGACTGGTTTGGTAGCTATGGCATGGATGATGGCTGGCCACATTCAGCCAGCTGCCCATAGAATCTTCCAGAGGCTTCCAGTGCTCCCGGATTCCCTGGGCCACTTCCTGAGGACCTTAGTCATGGCTAGCTCATCCTGTGGTGTGCAAACCACCTCCCCTTCCCTGCCCATTCCAGCTCTGGGAGCCATCTGGCCTGGCCACTGTAATATCCTAAATCTATCAGCCTGGCCACCAAACCAACCCAGCTCCCAGGCCTACTCTGGCCCCCACCACCTGTCTACTGCTACTTCTGGTCAGCTGTGACCAAGGCTCAAACTTGATTCTGATAAAAAATAAAAATAAAAAAGAAACCAAAGTATAAAAGGATCCTAATTCTACCCCATGGGCACTCTACAACTTTTCAGCTTCACACATAATTGTGCTGAGTGGAGTTTTGACGTGCTGAGTGAAGTTTTGACAACCCCATGTAAGGCCCAGAAATGTACTTGATTATTTTCTGTAGGAAACGTGTTAGAATTCCTTGTCCTTATGTTAATATGTAAATGGATTAGTCTCCCTACCACTATAGGCTTGGTGCTCCCCAGGTGGCCCAGGACCGCTGGGGTCAGCTGGCCCGTCTCTGCAGATTCAGCCCATGAGTCTCCTTCCTTGCCCCTAACTTCCTGGCCTGAACAGTGATCTGTCTCCAGGCCGGCCGGCCACCACTCACAGCCCCTTGTTGTACACCACCATCCGGCTGCTCGTGGCCCGGGCAATCTCAGGCTCCAGCTGGGACGTTTCAATCTGGGAAGAGAGAACAGGGAGAGGAGGTGGGGCAATGGGAAAGGGCCAGCGGGGAGGTGGGGAGCAGCACCTGGGAACCCTGGTACCCACAGTTCTGCCCCTCCACACCCCCACCCTGCCCCAGCCAGGGCCCACATGCCCTGCTAGTGACACATCTTCCTTTTCCACCACCCTCCCACCACAGGGCTCACAGCATCCCTTCCAGCCACACCCTGGACCTGACACCAGGCACGGCTGCTTCACTAGGTCCCTTAAGTCCAAACCAGACCCTATTGGACCCGTCAGTCCCCTATCTTCCCAGCACCCCACTCCTCCTATTTTTAGACCACCGAGACCTCAGGCCCCAGACTTCCTACCTGTCAGTCATCACATCTTCCCCCAACCCAGACACCTGGGACCATGACTTCAGCAACTCCCTAGCCCAGTCCCTGATTGGCAGAAGCCCAACCATGCATCCACCCTCTCTACACTTGAACCTGACCACTTAATGGGGACCACTCAAAATTCACTGTCCCTGACTTTGGCTGGACCCTCACAGCAGCTGGCAACCACTCTGCACCCGCCTCACTGCCCACGCTCCATAGAGGCCACCTTAACCTGTCTCTGCCGTCTTCAACCACCCTGCTCGGTCCCCACGCACTCTGAGCAGGTGATCCTTCTTCCTCAGGGGAAGACACTGCAGGCACCACAGGGGAACTCCTCAGCTTCCTGTCACCAGACCCACTACCGACCTGTGTCCACACGTGGCCCTACACCTGCCCTCCTGCTACCCCATGGCAGCCGGCCCTCCCCTCCCCTCGAAAGGCAGATCTCAGCATGGCTCCACCTCCCCTGCCCACCCCAGAGCCCCTCCTGCATCGTCCTCCCTCTCTCTCCACTTTGTAGAGCCTCCCCTTTGATGATACCTTCCCTTCACCCCGAGTCACGCTCCAGATACTGCCTGGTCTCTGTCCTCCCCAACAACCACATTTCTTTAAAGAACGGTCTACACTGGCTGTGTCCACCTCCTCACCTCCTACTGACTTTTCAACCCACAGCAAATCTGGCTTCTGTGCTCACCACACTCCACAAAAATCTTTCTCTCCAAGGTCACTGTCATCCCCCATTTCCCGACATCCACTAGACGCTTCTCAGGATCTTTGGGGCTCACCCTGGTGAGGCCCCTTCTCTGCACATGTCCCTGGGTGACTCCCACACCAGTTCCTCCCCTGAGCCTCAGGCCCACAGCCACCCGCCTGCCTACCGGAACCTTCCTACGACATCTCATGGGCCTTGCCCTCAGCCCGTCTGAAATGGAACTGAATCTGCCATCTCCTCTGGCCCCAACCCAGCTCCCCACCTTGGGAAGGACACCTCCCATCCCATGGCGCTCTGGCCAGAGACCCTGGAGCCTCTCTGTCTCCGCTTCCCTCCCCCAAGGTCTCGACCGCTCAGTTCATCCTCCACGGCCAGTGCCGGCCTCTAGACCACATGTCGGGTCACACCTCTCCTCACATCAAATGGCTCCATGCCCCACCGCCCCGGATCAAGTCAGACTCCTGCGCCACCTTGCTCTAATACTGGAGACTCGGGGCACACACACTGATTTTGGTTCCTCACACACACTGGGCTCCCCGCAAGTCTTCGCCTGAGCTGTCCCCTCTGCCAGGGATGCACCTTCCCGATTCCAGTCCTGCCCCCACCCCTGTGCTCCTCCCTGTCTGCAGCTCCTCTTTCCTGTCTTAGCTTTAGGCCCTGGCCCAGGCTGGGCGTGGCTCCCTGCACTCCTATCTTGGTTACACCCCCCACCCCTGTCACAAGCTCCCTGAGGCAGCGAACGTGCCATCTTGTTACCCTGATTCCTCAAAGCCCAGCACAGTGCTGGTACACAGTGGGTGCTCCCTAAGTGCTGAATACATGGGTGGAAAGCAAAGAGGCACAGGCACTGGGAGGACAGGGTCCCCCGGAGACCCCACAGCAGCCCAGATGTTGGGCTTCATCTCCAGGGGCTGAGCCCAGGGGCCTGCCTGAGCCCCCAGCCTGAGGGGGCCGGCGAAGGAGGCGCTCCCTCAGGGAGAAGGCCCCAGCCTGACAGAGTCACCAGGCACCGGGACTTTGTAACTTAGCTTGGCTGAACTTAGTCATAGGCACCTGCTGTCTGTCCAGACACGAGAACCCCGGGACATAGGCAGAAGGCGGCACAGACTGGCCTGGCCTTCGGAGAGCTCAGTGAGGCCCAGGCTGTGCACGGCAGAGTCCAGACAAGAGGCAGCGTGGTGAGGACTGGAGCTGGTGGGCATGGTGGGGTTCCTCGAGAAGAGGGGACCCTTCCCCTGTAGTCCCTGGTACTCCAATATCCAGGTTTTGGCCACTTGAGAGGGCCCAGCACAGGAGAGCTAGGCTCAGAGCCCAGGCCTCCTCCCCACCCCCTCTCCTCAAACCACCTTCTCCCTCCGCACCCCTACCACCCCCGAGTCCCCTCCACCCTGCCGGCTCCCCTCGTCCCCACGCTGCCACTGACACAATGCACAGCGCCCACGCTTAAAAATCTAAATGCTTTTGAAAATGTTTAACCTAGTTAGACAAATTAGCAAAAATTTGTGCAAAACAATTTAGGTATTTAAAATATTCAATGTTTTTAAAAAACTGGAAAACTGTTCTTAGCTTTCAGCTGCAAAAACCAACAAAATATAACATCCCAGCAATCTTACCATGAGGTGTAACATAACCCTTCGGGAAAGCTGTTAAACAGCTACTGAGGCATCCTGGGAAATAGCACTTCATTTATTCAAATGCACATATGTCAGGCTTTTGCACCATATGTCATTCCAAGCTATTTACAGTAATAATTAAATCTTAATCAACGTTTAACCTCTGTAAAATGTTTGAAGAATCCTAATCACCCTTCAGACTGCACTAATGAAGGAGAAATATATAAACATAAAAGGAAAATGATGCATAGATATCACGCTGGAAAGAACAGTAATTGCAAAATTGTATTTCTTTTAAATATAATCAGTAAATGATGTAAAGTAAGCCAAGGAGTATTTTAAGTTAAGACATCTTGGATGTCAGAGGTGTGAGCAGCTAATTTTGTTCTGCTACCCATAACAGATGTAGCATATTTTATTTTAGTGCCATTATTAGCAACTTCCCATGCCGGCTTTCACTGAAGCACTGAGGCCCACATTAAAATCAGAGAGGCTGCTCACCACCACCGTGGAGGACCACGGCCCAGGGCCATGGGCCACTGTGCCCACTCCCTAGTGCCTGCTGGCCCAGGGGAGACTGAGGCCTCCCCTCCTGGCACCCCCAGGCTCCCCTGGGCTCCCTGCCGTGCTGGGGGCAGCAGGTAGGAGCAGGAGGAGACACAGGCAGTGGGAGGGCTCCTGGGGGAGGCGGCTGAGGAGCAAGAGCAGGGGCTTGGGGACAGAGCTGGCATTCCAGGCTTTCTCTCTCATTTCAATTCAGTCTGCCCTCAAGTGAGCAGATGTTTACGGCCACCAACTCCATATACCCGGGCGGGAAACACAGAGAAAGACCAGACCAGCCCATGCCCTTGAGATGCTCGAAGTCTAGGGAGGAGTCAGTGAAAGCAGATGGATTCCAGAGAGACAAGCAAAGTGCCATGGCAACTGGAGAGGGGCTGGGGGTTCCAATTTATGGAAGGAACAAGGAAGGAAGCCCTCTCAGAGGAGGTGGGCCAGGAAGAAAATAGAGGATTTTGATAGGCGAGGGCAGGCAAAGCTTGCTGGGAGAAGGGAGAAACATTAGCTGACCAGCATGGCCTGTTTTGGGGTGGGGGCAACGCTGGACATGTTGGAAATGTGGCAGGAAATGGAGGTGAGGCTGGGACAGGCAGGACCTTGGAAGCCACATGAAGGTGTCAGCATTTTATCTGAGGGCAGTGCGAACCACAGAAGGACTTTGAGCAGGGCAGGGGTGGGCCATATGCCAGACTGCATTAGAAAGGTCTCTCTGGTAACGGAGGGTATAGAGGATGGACTGGGGTAAGTGAGGGAGCAGGGAAGCCTCTTGGGGAGCAGCTGTGCAAATGAGAGAGGTACGAGGTCCTGCCCTCTGATGCTGCCAGTGCGGGCAGACAGGAGGATCCTTTCTGAGGATGCGACCCACAGGAGTTGATGACCAATTCCACGTGGGGGTGAGAGGGAGGTGTGGAGGATGACTGTGCATTGGATGACTCCTAATTCTAGCTCAGGAGCTGGGGTGGCTGGTGACGCCACTCTCAGAGGCAGGGAATATGGGACAGGGACAGGTCAGGGTGCGGGGTGGTAGGCTCAGGGTGGCCATGTTGAGTCTGGGGTGCCTGTGGGTTCCCCAGTGGAGAGGCCTGGGAGGCAGATGGGTCCAGGGTTCTGGAGCTCTGGGCAGGAGAGAGAGCCTGGGATGTGTGAACACAGCCAGAGCCTCCAGAGTGGAGGAGCTTGCCCAGGAGAGCAGATGGAGGGGAGGGTGCCAAGGCCTGGAGAACAGGCCCATCTGAGGGTGGGTGAAGGGAACGAGTCCATGATGGCGGCCTTGGAGGACCAGCCCAAGGAGCGCAAGCAGTGACAGAGGGTGGCACAGACACCACGCAGCCATGGACACACCAAGAAAACCGTTTTCTGAGAATGGTTCTGATGAGGGCTGAGCAGCCTTGCTCTTGGCAACTAGACTTCGGTGACCTCCTGGGGTCTGTGTTGCCAGCTCCCCCTCAGTGCCGATCCTGGGCCAACTCAACGGACCATTTGTCAGGACATCTCCAGTTCTCTGGCCACGGCTGCTGTTGGGACCATAGGGGGTCTGCACCATGGGTTCAGCTGGGGAGGTTGGGGCAGACCCCTGTGCAGCCTGCTTGTCCAGACTGGCTGTTTCCTCCCCTCTCCACCAAGAATCTAGTGTCTCCCTTGAAGACCACCTCTCTGAGGTGTGTGTGAGCCGAGTCTCCTCCAAGGGAATCACATGCAGGCCTGGCCTGGCAGTGCCGTTGGACCCGCTGGTAAATGAGTGTGACTCAGGTACTGGTTACGAGCAACAGAGCCTGCTGCCACCTCCTGCCGCCTACCCAGCTGTAGGCCCCAGAGTAGGAACAAAGGGTCCCCCTGCTGCTTGGAGGGGCTGACCTCCGAGCTGGCTTGATGTGCCCTGTCGGCAGCCACACAAATGGCGTGGTGGCCACAGTGGCTCCCCAGTGGGGTTGTGGAGGGAGGGTGGCAAGGGACTAGGCTCAGTGAGAGCAGTGCTGAAGGCCAGAGCCCCAGGCCAGTGGGTCGAGAGGGCAGGGACTTGGTTGGGATCACAAACTAGCTCTGAGGGGCCTTCTCTGGGGAAAAGGGGACGAGGAGAAAGGAGGCTGCACAAGGAACAGCCACAGGGGACGGGACAGCACAGCCCCAGGCTGCCAGCTCGGGGCAGGCAGGACCCTGAGGGCCAGCCAGCTGGGGCTCTCAGGGAGGGGGTGTCTCGGATGGTGCTCTCCTCCAGCCCCAGAAGCAGGGTGCCGGGAACATGCTCACCCCACCCCGAAATAAGCAATGTCGCCCTGTTAGCACCCCTGATTCCCAGCAGAACCTGCACCCTGGCTCCCAAGCAGCCTCACAGGGACACCCCCTCCCCATATTAGAAAGCCAACCCCCTCCTCCAGACCCACCCAGCTCAGACCCTGCTGCCCCTCGCAGGAGATATCCCCAGATTTGGAGCAATGTGTCTAGCATGTCCCCAGCCTCCCCTGAGCACCCCAAGGCACAGCTGGCTCCAGAGCCCCTAGAACAGCCTGGCGGCCTTCCTTTATGGCGTGGGAAGGGTTAACCTTGAGCTATTTACCTGGGTCCTGGCTCATTGCGGGTGGGGGAGTAGAGTCAGGAATGCATTTGGGGCCACCTCTGCCTCTACAGCCTGGGAGCACACACACACCTGCAGCCAGCCAGCGGCCAGTGGATAGTTTACATATTTGAACCTGGAGCTAAGGTGCTGAGACATAAACAGGAAACTGGATCCCCCGCCTGTGCCCCTCTCTCAGGGGCTTTTACCTACTACAAAGAACTTCCTCCTCCTTGCCTTTCTTCTGGTGGCTTTGCTGCCTCCTTTTCAAAGGCACAGGGCTGGGGGGTGGGGTGTTCAGCATGACCCCGTGACATAGCTCAAAGCCACCCCTGCTCCTGGCCAGGGGTCTGAGCCTTGAAGGGTCCACAGGTGGTGGCGACATTGACACGGGGTCCAAAGCCCAGGCTGGACCTGGCTGACCCTGTGTGCCTGAGGTCTCAGCCAGGTGTGGGACCACCTTGCCCACTGGGCAGCCACAGTCCACCCTTCCTCACCAGGGCGGGCCAGGCCTCACGTCCTGCCCAGACACACACATCCAGGCCAGCTTTGGAGGAGCTGTCCTGAGCATCCTTGGATGGCAGGGGTGTCAGGTCGGCCTGGGGAGCAGCCAAAGCCTCAGCCTGGACCCCGGGTCAGGCCTCTGGTGCTGGTGAAGGTCGGACTCCTCAGCTGGACCCTGAAGGCCTTCTGGAACATTCTCCAGCTCCAGCTCCTGCTCCCTGACTCACCAGCTGTACTCCGTTTTCTGTACAATGTAGGTACAGGTTTTGAGGTCGGAGTCCAGACTGTATTTTAATCCGCTAAGGCTGCCTCCTCCAGGAAGCCTCCCTTAATCTTCTCAGACCAGATCCACTGCTGCTGCCTCTGGGCACCCCCAGCACTTGTTCTCGTCTCCATCACATCCCAGCCACAGGCTGACTTGTCCTCTAGCCAGGTGTGAATACAGTGGCCCCCGCCCCACCCCACTGTGAGCCACTCAAGGTAGCTAAGTGTCCCTGCGCCTCGGTAACAGTTGAATTAAAGTGAACGGCAGTGCCGCCAGCGCAAGAGTCCTGCCTTATACTTTTCCAGTTCCCCTGCGCTGCCATACCCAGCGAACACGCAGGCCCCCTGCCTGTTTTGGAGCTTTGCACTATTCCTGGGTGCCCTCCGGTGGACCGATGTCAGCATCATTCTCTGTCCTCTATCTCCTCAGCTTCGAGGCCTCGGTTTCCCCAAATGTGCAGTGGGAAGATTTTCTACCTCCTGCAGCTGGCATGAGAATAACATCAAGAAAGGGATGGGAGAGCCCTTTGGAGGCTTAGGAACCCCCACGGCGCTGCATAAAGAGGGCAGGGCCCACGGCTATCCCAGCACCCGGGGCTGAGCTCTTGCTGTGGGCCAGGCACGTTCCAAAGACTTGGCACATATCGATGCATTTAATCTTCTCAATGGAAGCTCTGTACAACCAAGTCTCCTCCCTCCCCATCCTGAATTCAGCTAGGTGTTCTAGAAGGTTCTGAAAAGGAGACCCGGGAGGGACAGGCTGCCGGCAGCCCCGTTGAGGCCTGTCATCTGGGCATGTATGCATGTTCATACATGCACGTGTGTGTGGGGGGGCCTGTGTGCACGCGCAGGTTTGGGGTGGGGGTGTGGGGAACAGGCAACATGACAGGTGGCGTTGGCGTTCCTGGGCTCTGAGCGGCTTTGCCATTCCCATCCGTCCCTCCTGGGGGGTCCTGTGGGCAAACTCCAAGAAAGCAGCGGGCGGGGAGGCAGCAGATTTCTGATGGCAAAAATAGCCCACTTTGGAGTTCAGTAGGGACTGATTAAACCAGTAAACGAGAAAAACCCCAAACAAACATCTCCAAGCAAAGTAGGAGATGGATTTGAGACTGCAGAGGAGGAGGCCCCTGCTCTCGGAGATGGTGAACGCTGCTGAGGACTCAGAAGGGACATGATGACCCCTAGACATGTCTCTGGCCTCACATCAGCCCTGGAAGAGTAGGAGAAGCAGGAACTGACAAAGTCAAGATGACTTTGGGCCATGCTCTTTATTAGGCATTGATAAAGAGTGCCAGTTCTCAGCCTCAGAAATACTCTATATGTTGAGGGAGGGAGAAAGGGCTGATGTCTCAAGGAGGGAGATGGGACATTGGAAACACAGCAACAGAGTCTACATGTGTGATGTGAGACAGAGCCTAGCCACTGTATCAGGGAGGACTTCCTGGAGGAAGGGCCATTTCTAAAACAGCTTGAATGTGGACCTGAGCTTATGCCCAGCTTCTCCCCATTCTTGGCTGGGAGTTCAAATGCTTTCTGAGAGAAAGGGAGATAAGCTGGGGGAGACATTTGCTTTTGGTGGGTCACAGCTATCTAGCCAAGCTGCTTCAAAACCACCATTTTCCTCATGGCTGGTGAGGGTTTGGGAAGAGAGTAAAGGTTCTGGCACCCACTGTGGGTACACACATTTTTGCCCATACAGGAAGGGCGTGCCTTTGTATCTTGACTCTGAGAGCTGTAAGGGGAGAGGCAGGAAGGAGTAGGTGGGGAGTGAGGAGGGGGTGGCTGAGCCTCCTGCCTCAGCTGCAGCATGGGTGTGGCCTCTGGGGGCCCCCTTCTGGGGCCAGGGTGGACACGGACATTGGGAGGGCTTTAGCCTTCCTCAGAACATGACATGCCTTCTAATCCCCAGCACCCTGCAGTGCCGAGGTGAGGAGGGGCTTGGCTGAAAGGGAGGGTAGGCGGTTGGCAGGGCTGACCGCCATGATGATGTCTTTTCTTCCAGTCAAGATGTTTGGCAAAAGCTGGAGGGGCCAGGAGCAGTGGGGAGAGTGTCCTCTGCCGAGGTGTCAGGGAAGGCCAGAGGGCAGGGGCCAGCAAACCAACACACAAGCAACAGAGCAAACAGGAAACACCCCTCGTCACCCCCAGGGCCCCTGCACCAGCTGGGGCAGGGAGGAGAGACACACACTCTGGGCCTCCAGCCCCTACAGCAGTAGCCAGGCCCCCTCCGGCCCGCAGTCCAGCCCAGAGGCGCTGCCCATCTTCCCTCTCCCCCTTGGCCCTGCAGCTTCTGGGAGGACCGAGGAGCCAGGGGAAGGTCTGGGGGCTGTGAGGTGTGTTCCAAGGAAGGCATGGCCCTGCCCACTCACCACTTGGCACCATGCACAAGCCATGCCTGTCCCCAGAGGGTGGCCTTAGCTGGTACAGCCATGAGGCAGAGAGGAGGTGCCTGAGGGTCAGCACCTGACTCAAAGTCACTCAGCCTAGTGTCAACTCTCCTGACTCCAGTACCCGGGCACTGGCTCCAGTTTTCACTTCCAGAATCTCACTGGGCAGAGCCAGGAAGAAACTTAGTTCCAACACCTCATCCTACAATTGGGGAAACTGAGGTCTTTGAGGTTAAGACCCAAGGTTGTACAGAGAGTTGAGGCTTAGGGATGCCAGCCAGGGGGGCAGAGGCAGGCCTAGGGGACAGAGGATGGCCCCCCGGCCCCAGCACCACCTAGGGACAGGGCCGAGCCCCCGGCCACCGCCACTCCCCACGCCTTCCCCTTCCACAGACAAGCCCTGCCTTCTTCTGTGGACACGTTTCAACCTCACCAAATCAGCTAATTATTGACAGTTGGTGAAGAGGAGATTTCACTTTTTCCTCCTGTTAAACTGCTCCTAATTAGTTCCCTGTCACCACGGCTGGCTCGCCCGCCCGCCCGTTCACGCAGTAAGCCCGCTGCACAGTGCCTCATTAACCTTTTGCTCCTCTCCTGCCGCCTGCCAACAAGATGAAGACAAAAACAGATTGTTGAACAATGGCTCCGGCTTGTATGTGCAGCCCCGCTCCCCAGCCCCCGAGCTCCCAGGGGAATAGTGGGGAGAAGCGCGGGGACCAAATGGGGGAGAGCCCGAGAGGAGTCAAGGAAGGGAGGAGAAGCACAAAGGAGGAAGAAACAGAAACGGAGGCAGGGATGTGAGGAGGGAGCCTCGGCCAAGGTGCAGCTTCCTGCTCCTGGAGACACAAGGTTCATTAAACGGATCGGAAGCCTCCCAGGTGGGGAACACCGGCTGCTAGAGTCGGAGGGACATTTGCTGTCACCCGGTCCAGCCTCCTGTGGCAGCCAAGCTGGAGTGCCCAGAGACTGGACCCTGGATGTCTCCCTTGAGGGACCTGGGGCACCAGTGTATGTGTGTGTGTGGCGGGGAGGACAGAGGTGACCACATTCACCTGGAACCCAGAGCCCCAGTCTCCAGAGAGGGCAGGGCCAGAAAGGCCACCACAAATGCGGCCCCACCACGCCAACCCGATGGGAAGCTGTGTGGAGCACAGCCCTCACTGCCACCTGACATAGCCTGTTTAATGAGTTTTTACCTCCCCCACCAGAATGGAGGCTCCCTGAGACCATGGGGCTATGGCATGGCCATGCTGGGTACAAGCAGAAGGGGAAAGCACTTGAGCTCTCTGGGGTACGGGACAGATCCTGGGTGCAGATTCATGGGCCCATCCATTCCTGGGCACAGGCTAGTTGAGTGGGCCTTGGCCGATGCCCACCGTGGCACTAACTTACAGGTCACAGGGTCCGCCGCCTCCCTGCATGGGCAACGGGACGGGGCCCAGACGGGAGCCCAGACCCTGCTCCCCAGTTCTCACGCCCATAAGGACGTTCCTGGTCCTACCTCTTGGCCTTCTAGACTCCCTGTGCCCCTTCCCCAGCTCTGTGTTAGAAAACACACACACACTTACTCCAAAAGGTCCCTGTGAACATACACGCGATTCTCCGTGAAGGACAGGAGGGCACTGGAATGTTCTACTGATGAATGAGCAGCAAGCAGTCTGGGGCTCAGACTTGTGCCTCTTCTTCTGACAGTGAGGTGGGCCAGGGAGGGGAACAGAGTCCTTCCGCCTGGGTCCAAAGCCTGCTCCGTCATTACCAACTTTGGACTTTGGGCAAGGTACTTAACCTTAATGTACCTCTGTTTCCTCATTTGTAAACAAGGAATATTGGTCCCTACCTCAGAGGGTTGTCACGTTCTGGGCCCCCATTTCCCCACCACAGCTAACCAAGCTCCTCTACCCACTGGATCCAGGGACTCCACGGAGGCCATGCCTTCCCGCCTTGGGCTATGGGCATTCCTTCCCCATCACCGCCCTCTCTCCAAGCCCCCGACTCCATCTCACAGGCTCTTTGCTGTTCTCCCACTGTTTCTCATCCCTGAGCTCACTTTTCTGGACAAAGAGAGAAAATTAGCTACCCTTTGCCCCCACACTGCCATGTCTGGCTACATCACCCAGTTGCCAAGTCTCATCAACAACTTCTCATCCCCTCTGCAGTAGCTCATGGGCAGAGAGCCCCCTCCTCCCGGCAATGCCCTCATCCTCGGCTTCCATGAAGCCTCTCCTTCCTGGCTGTTCTGTCCCTTTTGTGATGGTTTTTCTCATCCCCACTGTGACCTCACCCACTTCTCAGCTTCAATTCCCACATATGCTCCAAAGGTTCCATATCTCCAGCCAGAATCTCTTCCCAGAGCCTAGAATCACACATCTGACTGTCTAGGATACATCTCTTGATATTCAATAACACTTTGGACTTGAAGGGCATTAGCAGGACCTAATACAATAAGGCCCCCAGCATGCTGCCTCGTCTAGTAGATGCTCAGTAAATGGTAGCCATTATTACTTTTTGATCCTCAGTACCATTGTAATAGGCAGAACTACTAATTTGAGAAGAGCAGACAAAACTCTCTCCCAGGAATTGAAGGGGGGATTGAAGTCCTTTCCTCACCCTCTGTGGTTAGTGCGTTGGAAACCCCATACCAATCACTGCAGGCCAGCCATTCTAGGAACTAGTTCATAAACTCTATCTCCAAGTCCTCTAATTAATTAATTAGCGTTCTAGCAATTACTTCTGTTGATAACCTTGGTGGCTTTTGGCAACTGGGTCAGCCCAAGCAAGTCCAGACTTATTGTGGCAAATCCCTCTGGCTTCTGGGATGAGACATGATCCCCCTATGGCAAAGGAAGCTCCTCATTAGAGAGAATTAATTGGGAGGCTGAATGGGGAGAATGAGGTCCTCTTAGCCAATTGGCCGACGGCCTTGGTGCCATGGGTTGGTCACAGATAGGCCTAAAACACCCCATGATGCCTAGGCCAGCCTGCATCCTGTTGGGGTCCATGCAGCTGGGGAAGGAGCTCTGAAAATCGTGCCTCCACCCTCCCTTCCCCAAAGATGAAGACTTATTATGTAATGACTATACTCTGCCCAATCTGAAGAAAGAGGCTTGGGTTGCAATAAGAGGGGCTTTGGTTACATACTCAGGACAGCTAACTTCATGCCTATTTGAGGCAGGCTTGGGGGGAGAGCTGAGTCTGGACTTCGACACGCAGCTTCTGCGAGGCCAAGGCAGCTTGCTTTCGACCACCTTTCCACAGCCAGGGCTGGAGGCCAGGGTGGGTGAACAGCCACTGCTGTGTTATTTGCCCCAGAGCAACACCTGCCAAAGACCCACAGCACTGGACCCGCCCCCACCACAGTGTAGCCCCCATCTCCTTCCTCTGCCAGCTGCCCCACAGTAGGCAGGGTGGCTGAGTGAGGAGAGAAAATCAGTCACAGAAAACAATCAGATGCAGCATTTCCCAGGGGCACTGGACTTGGAGTGTGGGACCTCTGGGGTTTCCTTTTCCATCAGCACCTGGTTTCTGTGACCTTGGGCTGGTCCTGTGGCTGCTCTGGGCATCCATTTCCCCCACAGAGCAGGAGCATGGTACACTGGATGACCTTGAGAATCTTTCTTTCCAACCTAGATGGTCTCTGATTATGGATCATGGGTTTTCTTTGCCCTGGGTCCCTCCCCTGCGCAGGCAGGCAGAGCCATGAGAGCTGCTTGAAGCTCTGAGCACAGTGGAGTCTATAATCACACAGTGACTGTGACGCTGGCCTAGAACCTCAGGCTCAGGCTGGAGATGCAATGGCTTCAGTGAGTGCCAGGCCCAGGTCTTCGGGGATGAGGGTGCCAGAGATGACTGAGAAATACCCTCCCGCCTATCTTCAGGACCTGTGGGCAACCTGCAGCCCTCGGCTCCATGTGGAGTTCCCAGGCTGCAGCTTTCCCAGGGGAGCCGAGCAGGAGGAGCACCCTAGTCTCCACCACACGGCTGGGCCCGTGTGGTGGAGATAAGGGTCCTGTTGGCACATAGCACACACCAGGCTCCTGTCCTGGTGTGCCTCGGGTGGTGTCCCCCAAGACAGGTGCCCCAGCCCTGCCAGAGTCTCCTCCTTGAACTCTGGAGCTCTGGAGGGAAGTGACCCCAGTTCTCACCTTCCAGGGACCCTGCAACCTGAGGCAGGTCACTCCTTCCTACTCTAAGATCCTGGACTCCAGCCCTCACAGCCCCAACACACCAAGCCCTTATTTTCACCTCCCTCAGGTGCCCTCCAGGAGCCCTCACCCCTCGCACTGCCTCCCTGGGGCCCTACCTGCAGCAGGTGAGTGCTGAGACCAGACTCACCAGTGCCTCCTCTGGCCCAGCCCCCACCTCCTCATGAGCTCAGATACGCCAAACACCCTCCCGCTCAGTGAGCGGCCACCTTCACACCCAGCCCAGCTTGGAGCCTGTGGTTCTCTGCTCCTCTCTTCTTCCACCCATGTCCCGAATGTCCCCCTCCCCACGAAACCCCAGCAGAGAGGACCCCGTAGCCCTGGCTGCCATGCACCCGTGGGTGGCCCCTCCCACCACTCACCAGGCTCCCCTGACTTCCCAGGTCAGCTGTGTCTCACCTTCCCCTCTGGATGTCCCAAACCTCCTCTGTAGTCCTCAGACCCCTGACCCACCCGCACTGTCCTTCTGCTCTGTCACAAGAACAGAGAAACCATCAGAACAACTCCCTCAACCTCCCCAGCCCTGAACCCCACCCCAGCTGCATCTGCCCCCCTTCTGCCTACTACTGCAGGGAGGGGGCGCTCCCCTGCAGAGCTCTGGTCCACCCCCTTCATGGACTTTGCTCCCCCAACATCCTCCTCTCAGGGTCCTCAACTCCCCTCCTAGTGCCTTCCCTTGTATGTTTATACCAGCTCCAGTCTCTCCCGTTTAAAAAAAGGAAAGATAAATAAACAAAAGCCTCTCTCAATCCCACATCTATTCCAGCTGTGGGCTTGTTTCTCTTTTTCTCCTCAATGCCAAATCTCACTTGTCACCTGGGCCCTGCCCCTTGGGGACAGGGTTTGTCTTTATCACCTGAGACATCAGGGGATGCTCTTTAACCACACGGAGTTCCACCTCTCAAAAGGACTGACCCTGTGGATGGCCCGTCCATACCCACACCCCTCTCGGCCTGGCTCTGCCCTTTCTTCCCTGGCCGCTTGTCCTTGCTGCCCCCACCCCCAGGGCCTCTGTCCTCCATGTGCCCTCGTGTGCCCTCCCTCACAGCACGCCTACTCATGGCGCCATCTTGTGAATTGCTACCTACACCTGCCTGGTCGTTCAAAACCAAAGAGCTGGGCGCACATCCTCCCACCACAGGCAGCTCTTCAGCAAATCCCGATGAAGCTGCCTCCTGACTCTCTTCTCAAGGACCCACTTCTCTCCATGCCCACTGCCAACAGCCTGGTCCAAGCCGCCACCATCTCTCACTGGACGCCCGCCACAGCCTCCTGATGGCTCCTTCTCCTCCCGAGCTGCAACCCAGCTTTGCGATGCGGCCACAGGGACCATTCAAAAGCAGGAGTCTGCCGTCCTGCTCTGCACAGCCCCTAGGATGACATGTACCCTCTGTGCTTCAGCTTCCAAGTTCCCAACACCCCCAGCCCCAGCCCTGCACCTGGTCCCTCGTCTTACTCCACTCTGCTCCGCAGCAGACTCTGGTCAGCTCTTGGCAACGCGGCATGCCACCACTCACCGCAGCACGGTCACACAGGCTGAACCCCAACCCTCGTGTCCCCCCAATCCTTCTTCACCTGGCCCGCTCCAGCCCACACTCCAGGCCCCAGTGAAATGCCACTTCCCTCCAGGCTCGGTTTGGTCTCCTCCCACGTTCAGCTGAGCTTCTCCCACCCTAACACTCCTTGAACTTCATTTGCTCTCTGTTTAATTGCTGTGTTGGCTGCTCAACCCCCAACTCTGAGAAGTCAGATCTGGGCCAGTCTCATTCAGGGTTCTAGCCCCAGTGCCTAGCACAGTGCTAAGGAGTCGGCGCTGCGTGTTTGTTAATAAATGACCAACAGCTGGCTCTCTGCCTGCTGCCCCCCCGCCTTGCCCATGACCCCCCCACTCCCCACTGACCTCTGACATCTGCGGGAAAAGGCTAATCGCCAGCGGCAGGGCCAGGCCGAAGGCTGCCAGGCATACGAGGCTTTGCACAGGGAGGAGCAGCCGGGGGCGCGCCTGCAGGAGAGCCGTCCTGTGGGGGAGAGACCCGAAGATGGGGTGGCCTGGCCACTAGCCACCGCGCTGGGTCCCACTCAGAGTCTCAGGGCCTGGGTGGCATGGTTGTGGGGCCAGTGCCAGCCTGCAGCTAAAGAGATGCAGCAGGTTCTGTCGTTGGGGCCTTTCCCAGCCAGCACTCCTCTCCCCGGGCCCCGCTTTGAAGGACATCGCTGGTAGAACTCTCAGCGACTCCAATCATAAATGAGCACTTATGGGGCACCCACCCACCGTGTGTCCAGCTCTGCACCAAGAAGGCCACACATGGGAGAGACACTAGAAGAAGCTGTCAGCCCCTGTGCCCAGGAGACACACAGAAAAGTAAGATTGCGCTCGAAGGCAGCACATAATTAAACAGCAAACAAACCACAGTAGGTGCGGAGTTCAGGGGAGAAGACAAAGCACACGCACATGCATGCATGTACACACACACACATAGCCGGGAGGAGGTGATCCTCTTCTGTGCATGAGAGCAGAAGACACCCCACTGGCCACCTCACCAACTTCAATCCAAGAACCACAGTGGGGGCAGTGAGCCGTCCAAGGCTAAGTGTGCAGGGGGCAGGCAGAGAGTGCGGCCACCCCAGCTGCTCCCAGCTCCTACCTACAGGCGCCTTTGCAGTGTCATCACCGGCTGGCACCCACTCCCCATGCCCAGCTTCAGAGGGAAGGAGAGGGGTGTGATAAACCTCCCTTCAGGGCCCTGGGTCCTCCAGCTCCCAGACAGGGCGGGGGCCATACCACTTGGCAGATATGCCTTTGCCATGCTCATCAGAGCTTTCCATTTTGCGTAATATAGTGGGGACCATGGCACTCCACTGGGGAGGCCTTGGGGTGCCAGCAGGATGGATGACTGGAATATTTGCCAGGGGATACTGGGCGGGTACTGAATCTGACCTCAGTAACTGTGTCAGCCTCCACGAAACCTGCTCCTGGCATGAAGGGGATACAATCGGGCTCTTGCCCCTCCCTCCCTGGAGCAGGGCTGGCCATGGCTACAGGCAGGTGAGATGCCCTCCGGGGGCAGGGCCAAGTGTGGGGTATAAGCAAACCCCATACCACCCTCACCTCCTAGGACAAGACTCTCAAGAGCACCTGGTCCTGAGCAGACAGCAAAATTGGGAGCAGCAGTTCTCAAACTTCAAAGTTTGAAGGGAACGGTGTGGGCAGCTGGTTAAATGTGCAAACTCCCAAGAGCCCCTTACAACTGTGAAGTCCTGGTTCAGCGTAACTCCCAGGTGTTAAAGCTGGGAATTTCCATTTTAAACAACCTTCCCTGAGTCTGCAGTGGGATCCCAGGCCACACTTATGCGAACCCCTACCCCAGGATGTTCCTGCTCAGGTTTTAACAAAGATCTAGACACCTGTAAATTCTATGCAATTAAAATAGTCCTGGCCTGGCACACAGTAAGTGCTCAGTAATTGTGCATCAGTATTGTGTCGTTATCACCCGTGGCACCTGTGGGAAGGAGGGTCCTGGTGGCTGTGCTGTCCTCCAGCCCTTCTACTGGCCCAGACCCCGATATCTGTTGAGCTATTGAATTTAGCCTAAATTGAGCTTTTGGAGAGGGGAGTCTCCGCAGGATTAAAAGCAGGACAAAGGTGCCTAAATCAAGCTCAAACCTCTCCAATCCCCCCCACCCCATCCGGCACCCCCATCCTCTCCCTCTCCCCCATGCCAGCCCCACACCCTCCCTGGACTCCAAGGCCTCCTGGGCTTCCTTATGAGTCGTGGAGAGGCCACAGTAAGGCTGAGATGGGCTCTGAGATCAACTTCTTAAGCAGGACAGTGAGTGTTGGACATAAGGCTTGCTACCGCCCCCAAACTTGTGCAGGAGGCCTGGAGCCCCTGTTCACTGGGGCCTGCTCTTCTGTTCCAGTGGCAGTGACAAGAGGGCGTGAAGTCTCTGGAGGTACAGTCCTGAGGGCCACAGAAGGCAGGGAAGGGTGACCAGGAGAAAGAGTGAAGCTCCCTCCCTGGCAGGTGAGGGGCAGGCCTTGGGCTCAGTCCTTGGGACCTCCTGGTGGGGACATTGGACAGAGCACCTTCTACATGGGGCTGTAACCTCAGCTCCTCTCTCAGTGGTGGCTGGCTGAAGTTCCCACGGGCAAAGGGGTCCAGGAAGCCCCAGCCCTGTGCTCCCAACTCAAGAAGGAGGCAGGCCCAAGGCTGTAGCCAAACAGGAGCCTCAGGAGTCCCAGCCCAGAGCAAGCTCCAGCCCAGAGCAAGCCAGAGCGAACACAGCAGGACAGGGGGAGGGGAGGAGAGGGAAATGGCAGGGAGGGATGGGAAAGGCAGCTGGGGGAGTTAAAATATGCAGATGGAGAGATGTGCGAATGCCTGGGAGAAAGAAAAGACCCGGAGCCCACGGAGGGAAGGAAGCTGGGGGAGTGGACTCGGGGACCCACCACGGCGGGTGTGGCCTGGACCCTGACCCAGCTTAGACCCAGCCTGATGCCTCTGCCCGACCCCTCCATCCCAGGGCCAGGGAAGCTTGGCTGGGAGTGAGCGAGCTCCAGCCCTCCTGATCCAGCGCTGGCAGCTGCCTCTCAGCTGGGGGCTGATCCTAGCCCCAGGTCTAAAACTAGCTTCCACCTGAGCAGGGTTGGAGCTGCAGGGACAGTGTGGAGTGTGAACCCTGCAGCCTGCAGGGACGGTCTGGTGGAGAGTGAGGGGATGCCACCCTCAGAGGCGACCCAGTGCTCAGGGCTGGGGAGGGGAGGCTCCTCTGCTTCTGACTTCAGATTCTTCCTTTCAGTCTCAGAGTCTAGGACAACCGAGCATGCTGAGCTCCCACCCCTCTCTTATCCCAGCAGGAAACCAGCGACCTGGGCTCTGCATGCTCCTTCCAGAGAGGATGATGGGGAGGCCAGAGGGGAAGCTGGGCGGGTCCCAGCCACAGCCACACAACAGCTTGTCTCCCCCATTGCTGTGCATTCCTTCAGCACTTGGAGTTCAGCTTTAGTTTGCGCTCCATTAATTTGCAAGTAGGCTGCTTTGTAAGTGTTCTTTTGTTTTTTTTCCTGGCTGTCCTGACTCCCTTGCCCAACGGGGCTCCCCAAGTGTGGAGCTGCCTCCCAGACCAGCGTCCTCAGCAGAGGCCCTGCGCTAGTGTCCCTGCACCACCGGTGTCCCTGCACCACGAGGGTGTGGGCCCGGCCCCTGCAAAGAGCCAAAGAGCTGCTGGATGGTGAAAATGCAAAGCCCCAATGAACAAGGTGATGAAGGGGTAGTGTCCTCGTGTTCACGTGGGAGACTGAGACTGAGGAGATCTCCACAACCACACCAGCCTGGCAGGAAGAGGTGGAGCTGGAACCGGATTTCATGTTCCCACCCGAAGTCCCAGCCTGCTCTGTTATGTCGTCCTGGCTTGCCTACCCCTCAATCCTGCAATTCCAGGGTATATGTGACACCAGCAAGTGTTTGAGGGCACAAATTTGGTCTTATTTACCTTGATATTCCTGGGATAACCTGGACATTTGTTTTCTCCCCAGAGATCTTCCAAAGAGCTTCAGGGAAGGACCAATGAAGTACAGGGCTCCCAGAGGACCAGGCTCCCTACGTCTCACTGCCCTACCAGAGCGGCTTCTTTGGACCCTGCTGAGCTGAGTCAGACTATGTGGCACCCCAGATGCTAGGCAGATCCCGGATGGGGGAGGTTCAGAACTAGAGTCACCCCACTTCCCACGACTCCCAAAGCCAAGTTTAAGCCCCCAAGCCAATGCTACGCTAACCATCACTCTACTTTCTGCAAACTCAACTCAGATGCCAACTAGGAAGGCATCACAGACCATGTTTTTTCCCTAGCAAATTCCTGCAGAAGGACAGGGTCCCTGGATGACCGTGGCTGAACCAGATCCCCTCTTCTTGTAGTTCTTAGGATAACCGTACAATGTGCTGGGAATGCAACATCCTGAGATAAAAAGGGACTATCTGGAACAGCCAGGGCTCTGTTCCCACCCCTTCTAGAACAGGATGTTCTGCAACACTTTAGCCCAGAAAGCCCATTTCCTCCAGGGTATACGACCCAGGGCGCAGTGCTTTCGGGGTCCCTCAGTTGCCGTGTGATGGATGGAGGCTCCATCCTCTATTGGCAGCTTTCCTGAGCCTTAGTGGACCAGCTGGTCATGAATCCTAGGCTTCTATTGCCCTTGAAGCCTATCTGTGGGAGTACTAAGGTTGCTTTGCTTGACTTGCTGTGTGAGTGTCCTGTCTCACCAGACTCCTGGTGCAGGTGACAGAGTAAGCGCTGCTCACTGAGCCTGCTTCCCAATCCCAAGGCTCAGGATTCAGCAGTCTCAAAGGAAGAAGCCCTGCCTTCCTCACTTGCCCCCTTGTCTCCTTGCATGTACTTGTAGTCACTGGTATTTGGGGACAACCTCAGTTCACCAGGGTATGTGTGGGGGCTACATATTATAAGGGTCAAGGGCACAGAAGTGATTGTTCTCCCAGGATCTGTTTATTTTTTTCTATTGCAAATTTCCATATCAGACCAATTTTCTTTTGTTTTTTGTTTTTTGTTTTTTCTTTTTGGAGTCAGGGAGGGTCTCTGTTGCTAGGGCTAGAGTGCAGTGGCATCATCATAGCTCACAGCAACCTCAAACTCCTGGGCTCAAGTGATCCTTCTGCCTCAGCCACCCAAGTGGCTGGGACTACAGGCACATGCTACTGTATCCAGCTAATTTTTGTATTTTCAGTAGAGATGAGGTCTTGTTATTTTGCTCAGGTTGGTCTCGAACTCCTGGGCTCAAGCGATCCTCCTGCCTCAGCCTCCCAAAGTGCTAGGATTACAGGTGTTAGCCACCATGCCCACACCAATTTTCTTAAGTCCCAGTACTTAATGCACCATACCCTTGCTAAGGTAACCCCAGAGGCTCTGCCCTCTTCTAGGACAAGAGGGACGGACCATCTCTTTGGTGGGGCACACAGGGCCCCTCATCATCTGGCCCCAACAAGCACATCTGCTTCAGCCAGGCTGGACTCCTCCCTGTCCGCACAACAGGCCTACACCCTGCCCAGAAAGCCCTCCCTTCCTGCCCTCAGAGTTAGCTGTAGTCCCTCTCTGGGGAATAGTCCTCCTTGCTGCTGGACCCATAGTCTTCCTCTCAAAGTCACCTTGATCCTATTCACAAACTGCCCGCTCTCACCTGTAGCTGATCTGTGTTTGGGTCCTGCCCATCTCCCCTATGAAAATGCAGGCTTCCTGAGGTCGGGCCCCAAGTCCGCCCCTCCCCTGTCTCCACACAGGGCAGGACCCAAACACATGCTGATTACATGATGTGACCTGAAGACCCAAGAGGCAGTGGTATGAAGAGCCCAGGCTTTGCAGCCATATTCCTGAGCCACCCCTGGCACTGCTATTTCCTAGTGTGTGACCCTAAGCAGCTGATATAACTTCTCTTTACCTTCTTTTCATCTGTAAAACAGGGATATCATATACTTACCTCATTGCACTGTTGTGAGGGTTAAATGAGAGCATTGATTCACTCATTCATTCATTCAACAAACACTTATTGAGCATCTACTATGTGCCAGGAACTGTGCTAGATGCTGTGTGGGGCAGCAAACAAAAGGATTCACTTGCCTCCATGGAGATTACATTCTAGCGGAGCAGACAGATAATACACAACTAGATAAATAATCGCAGATACCGATAAGTGCTGTGAAGAAAAATAAGGGGGTACGAGGCGACAGGAGGTAGTGAGTAATGGTGGCCATTCTGATGGGGTGGCCAGGGAGGGCCTTTCTGAGGAGGTAGCATTCAGGCAGAGAGCAGACTGAGAGAGGACTGGGATGTAGTGCTTAATAAATGTCAGTTTCTATTATAATTAGTACTGTGGAAATGAGAAGGTCCCCACACTGGGGAGAATCCCTTGCCCCAGAACCCCAGATGAAGTGCCCCAACCCTGTCTTTATCCTACCTGCCCCCGATTTCAACTGAGGCCTTGAGGTGTCCCCACTGGGCAGAGCCCCCAGGAGGATGGGAGGGAGGCAGTTCCCACTGTCACCTGCACAAGCCAGGGGTCTGTACCTCCAGGCAGCCCCTCCCTGCCCCTGCCCCCTCCCAGGTCTGCCCTGATCCCCAGGGCCTGCCCCCACAGCTCAGCCGCTCCTCCCAGCAGCATTTCGGGCTTCCCGATTCAATCTCACACCCATTAATTAATAGAATCACTCTACCGCTGTTGTCATGTTCCCATATTTCTTTATAGTCATGACAAATATGAGTTCTTAGAACATCCCTCCGAGGGAGGCAGAGGTTACCACTATTTGGTATTATTTGTATTGTATAAGCAGAGATCTGAGGTGCTGATTTGCCTCACAGTAGATGCCTGCCAGGGGTGCCGCCGGCCCCAGACCTGGGGTCTTCCTACCAGAATCCTTGGACTGTGTTGTACACACAGCCCTGCACTGTTCCCTGAGAGCGAGTGAGAGCACACACATGCACATGCCAACACACACACACCCCAGAGCCACCAGCTCCTCAGGGCAGGGCCAGCCTCGTCCACCCCAACATCCCACCCATCACTCAGCCTGGGGCCCTGCGTGGTCACAGAACCATTCCAATAGCACCTACCTGGGAGTCTGAACATGGAGCAGGACACTTTCTACCCTCTGAAAACAAGGGGGCTGCTAGCTGCTCCCCAGGCCCTTGCCCTGGGCCAGCCTGGTCCCCTTCCCTCTGGCCCTCCCCCCGACGGTGGCCCCTCGGTTCTGGCTGCCCCAACTCACTTCTCCAGCATGGACATGACGATCGGGGGTAGCACCAGGATAGGCATGGGCAGGACCACCCGGGTCAGCGCTGTCTCCAGCAGGGCCTGGGGACGGGCAGAAGCTGTGGTGAGCCGGGCGGGGATGGCGGGTGGCAGGATGGCAAGCCCCACCCCGGAGCCCCTGGGTGTGTGTGCTGCTGCTGAGCACATCTGGCTGAATGGAATTATTCATGGAATTGCTCACGAAGCTGTATCCCAAATAGCAGAAAAAGCCATCCCCGTCTTCTTGCCACACACATTTGAAAGAGCAGATTTCCCTCACCTGCCACACATGGGGGAGGGGTGGAAACACAGAAGCGGCCCCAGGAAGGGGCCGTGCCAGGGAGGTTGCGGGTGCAGCCTCCCCTGCTCAGGACGTGCAGGGCTGGGGAGAAGCTCTTAAACCAAGAAGGCTGGAAGGACCGGCACAAACTGCAGGGGCCTGTTGAGCCATGGTGCTCATGGTGCTGAGGGAGGACACAGGGATGTATTTAGTTGACATCCCTTAAAAGACAAAGATACAGCAGGTCTGATCTTGTGTCTCCTGGCTTGGGATGAGTCTTTCTCAGGGACAAGAGGTTATCTTTGTAAGGGGTACGTGCCCCTGCTGAGCACCTGCAGGGTTTCCATCGGGGGTCTGCCTGGGCCCTTGCTCTGGGGGCTCCCATGGGAGTCCTGGGGGGGGTGTCACAGTCCAGGAAGGGCATAGCTCAGGGGCAGTTCTGCGCTTTGACAGCCATTACAGTGAGTTCCTTCAACCACCCAGTTCCCCGTCCTCAGAGGC
>CAUYRT010086181.1:0-12034 GCA_963574885.1 Lepilemur ruficaudatus | reverse complement strand
ATGCAGGTTGAATAAGGAAAGAGGGTAGAGTTGAGTACATTGTCAGCCTAAAGAAAGGAACTGAGGCAAAATTAGAAAGTTTATTTGGGCCAAGGTTGAGGACTGCAGCCTGGGACACACTTCCTAGCTGCCTTGGGGAGTGCTCCCCTCGGCCTTTGTTACAAGCAGATCTTTAAAGGCAAAGGGACAAGGAATGGGTTGATACAAAGTTGTTTGACAGGAATTCTCATTGATTTATAGAAATAACATTGATTAGTGATTGGCTATATGTCATTGAACTAGATGGTGTGTCATGGTGTCCCCCATGTGGCATTTATGGCTACTTGGTATCAATGGAGAGCTCACAAATTATTTAGCTCAGGGCAGGGGAGCAAGAGGTGACTGCTGTCACATGCTGTCACCTATCAGTGCCTCTCTGGGACTGATAAAAGGGGGCTGGAATTCCTCAGATAAAAATCTCTTTTCTTTCTTAGAATAAAATTGTTTTTTCTGGCAACTGTCCCTTGTGATGTTCCATGCTTAGAAAATTGCCTCAGGTAATTATATAATCTCTAGAAATTAAGACTGTTTTTTGGCTTTTGTTCTGGTAGCGTTTTACTACATCATTTGCCTGTGTGCATACTACTTAGCTTTAAAATGAAAATGAGAAGAAAATTAAGGAAAATCCCAAATTTTATAACTCTTGCAGAAATGTTAAAAGCAACTTGCTCATTCACCTGGTATGACCTATAATACATATATAATAAAATATTGCTTATTTGTAGAGTGGGTATACTGTTAAAAAAATTAAACTCCACTTTTTTGTGTTTACATCAAGTAATATATGTGTTGGTTTTTTTCTTTACTTACACATATAATCACAAAGTTGATACTATTTCTTGGTGTTTGTTAAGATTCTATTGCTTCAGACAGGTTATCCTGACTTATTTTATAATGCCTGAATTCTCCTTAATACAAATGAGAAATGAATTAATACCACAAGGCAAATGTGAGCTAGTGTTTGCTTATTATTTTGGAGACAATTTCATTGAGTCAATCACTGAATATTTCTCAAATCTTAATTATGCCAGGACTTTTAAAGTAGTACCATTTGCTTTTTAAATTATTATTTTTTAAATTGAAGTGTAGTTTAGATAGAATAAAATGAACAGGTCTTAATTATTTAGTTGAAGGAAGAATTTTGATAATTGTATGCACCCATGAAATCATCATGCAAAATAAGCTATGGGACATTTCTATCACTCCAGGAAGTTCTCATGGGACACCATTTACTTTTTAAATTAAAAGCCACCAAATTGTATACTTTCTTTTCTTTTCTTTCTTTCTTTTTTTAATACCGTCACCCAGGCTGGAGTGCAGTGGCATGATCGTAGCTCACTGCAGCCTTAAACTTCTGGGCTCAACTGATCCTCCCACCTTAAGCCTCCTGAGTAGGTGGGACTACAGGCACGCCAGCACACTTAGCTAAATTATAAATTTTTTTTAGAAACCAGGTCTCACTATGTTGCCCAGTTTGGTCTCTAATTCTTGGCCTCAAGTGATCCTCCCAACTTGGCCTCCCACAGCACTGGGATTACAGGAGTAAGCCACCATGCCCAACCAAACTATATAATTTAAAGGGGTGAATTTTATGGTTTGTGAATTATACTGCCATAAGAAAAGAGAGAGAAGAATTTTTTTTTTAATTTTTATTTTTTATTTTTTTTGGGGTGGGGGTAGTCTTCCGATGAGGACTGGAAAACCTGCTATACAAATTCTAAAAGAGCCGTAACACTGAGAGAGAAGAATTCACCCCACATTTACTTGTCATCTCACTTTCAGAAATAACAGAGGATGGCATAATTTTTTTATATTATATAAAGTACATGAAGTACTCCCCTCCATATCACTGTTAATCAGTGTTATCACTTGATTTACTTTTTTTGCTAAAACAGGAAATTGGAAGTTGCTGAACATTGTACAAAACACACCAAGGTCAGCTGGGCCAGGGCTTGTACTGCAGTCTACCCCTGCAGGGACCACAAACAGGCTTCCCTGGCCCTTGGGAGCAGCACCAGTGTCTAAGTGATGCAAACTTACCACCCACAGAGCAAGAGCTCAGGCAGGGTCCAAGAGTAACCACAGCAACAAGATGATCCCTGCAATAAACCCTCTCCAGAGCAAGGATGTAACCAAGTGAGGCAGGAGAGGTTACAGCTGGCTCCACAGCTAGACTATTAGCATACTCTTCACCAACTCCTCTTCCACTGGTGTGTGTCAGAGCTAACCCGGAGAGCAGGGAGCCTTCCATGTAACCCAACCAAAGCTTTCCAACCCACTCTGAGAATCTGGCTAATTCTTTCCCTGGAACAGTGATTCTCAAACTTTAGCTGTGTATCAGAATCTCCTGGAAGGCATGTTAAAATGTGGATTGCTGGGCCCCAACTCCAAAGTTTCTGCTTTTAGTCTGGGCTGGGACCCATGTATTTGGGTTTCTAACAAGTTCCCGGGTGAGGCTGATGCTACTGGTTCAGGGACCACACTTTGAGAACTACTGTGCTAAAGCTGTCTACCCCTTAAAACACCTGGTACTGAGCTGGGAATTCTCACCCAGTCAGTATTATCCTCGAGCAGTCCCGAACTGTGAGTCATATTCATGCTATCTGGACAGCAGGGTCAGGCCAGGGATGGAAGACCCAAGGGTGGGAATGCCTCCCCAACCTGGGCTGCCATGGCTGCCTGTTCAGATACACTAACCCCAGCACTCTTACCTGAGGAGCGGTGGATTTATCAGGCGTGTAGATAGACACGTGTGTGTTTGTGAACACTGCCGTGCATAGCAGAGATGACACTACTGAGCAGCCATGTCAGGGCAGCCTGGGGGTGCTTCTGCCACCGACAATTAAGTCTCACAGTAATTCAGCTTTGCAGTTGACTCAGTGGGCCAGGAGCAACCAGTCAGGCTGGCACCTGGATCCGGGCTCTGCCAATCAAGAGCTGTGTGGCCTGGATAAGTTTCCTCACTTCTCAGAACCTTGTCTCAGGGGCAAACTTGTGGAGTAGGTCACTATGTAGGTCAGGCAGTTTTAACTGAGATACTTCTGGCCTGGGTTTTTCCCCTCGTTGCTCTTCTTCCCTCCAACTGTAAGCTGGGCGTGTTTCTGGCTCCAGGGCGAGGGCTGAAGTTTCGAGGACAGACCTACTCCAAGTGCAGTTGGTGGACAGGCAGCGTCAGCATTACCTGCGAGGGATGCAAATTCTGGGACGGCAGCCCACATCGACTCAACCTCGGTCCCTGGGGGTGAGGCCCAGGAATCTGTGTTTTAACACATAACCTCCTCAGGTTATTACATGTGGCTAAAGGCTGAGAAGCCCTGGCCTGGAACAAGGAAGTTTCAATGTAAAAGCTTCACAAGCCATAGCTGAGCGCACAGTCTGACAGCCAGTATGCATGTGTTAGGAGAGGAAGGGCTTTTCTTTGGAGGGCAAAGCTTGGGCAACCGAGCGCAGAGTTCATGTTACAAATCATGGCGTTGGGAAGGATCTGTGAAGATGCCATAGCCATCTCTATACCTGAAGGAGGAATGGTTGGATCAGCAGGGAGGAGAAGAGGACCAGATGGGGAGAGACTAGATCTCGGAGGACTTGCAGTGTTCAGTCCCCCTTTCAAAGATCCCGCCGGGCCCCGGCTTGGAAAGGTTTACAACATGGGTCAGACTCTCTCCACAAAGAGCTTGAAGTAAGAGACAGATGAGAGTCCAGTCAGAGGCATGATCCTGAGGAGAAAAGAAAGGGCTGAGCGGCCATCTCAGATCACCTGGCACCGCAATTCGTGGAGGGGCTAGAGACAGAAAGGGAGCCACCCAGGAGAGAGAAGGGGGAGCTGAGCAGAAAGCCAGGGAGAAGCGCAGGTGCGACCGCACACGTCCAGGGCGGGTCCGATCACTGTGAGCGAAGAGCCCTGGAAAGGAGCGAGGGCAGCCCCTGAGGTAGGGCACCGGTGGGAACAGAGTCCTCACCCTTGGACTGCTTGATGAGACAGTGCAGCCCACGTGCCTTATCTGGCTGGTCCCAAGGGTCATAGCAGGCCTATCTATGCTATGCCCTGTGCTGGGAACCCTGGGGAAGGTTCTGTCTGGGTTTGTCCCAGGAAGACCTTTGGGTATGGAGGAGCTGGCACAGAGGAGGGCATCTCCTCAGGGCCCATGGCTGAGGGAGGGGTCTGGGAGGCACGTGGCTCTGCTGCCCTGCCATCTTGGGCCACCTGGGTGTGTCCCTGTGGTTCCTGGAGAGTTGGCTCATTCCTGCCCTCCTCACCGAAAATAGACACCCATGGTGAGGTCAGTTTCAGCTGAAGCTGCTTTGCATAATAAAAAGAAAGTCTCCTTCCTCTTGACAATAATACTGACACCTAAAAGCTTTTGAACTTGGCACCAAGGACAGGGCAGTCAGGAGATGTGGGTTTTCCTCTTGCTCTGTGGGAGCTTGGGGAAATCACTCAACCAGCTAATGTGTGTCAGGCACCCACTGCACCAGGCACCCTGGAATCCTCACCACAGCCCTTGAGGCAGGGGCAATCTTTCCCCAGCCTTTCAGATGCTGAGAGATGGTTGCTTTGCATTCCTAGAATTAGCAAAGCTGCGATTCCTGCCCGCTTCTCCAGTTGAGTCACGAGCTGTCTGACCCATATGACTGCAGGAGGCCGTGGCTTAGACTGGGCACGCCTGCTGTAATCTTGGGGGCTAGGGTGTCCCCTATGGCTTCATCCCACCGTGACCACAGGGGAAACAGCTTCACCTACCCATGCAGCTTCCTTTACAGGGAGAACGGGGAAGACACCAAAGCAGCCACAGAGGCAGCTTGGGTCTCACCACCAGCCTGTACATTTTTTAAGGGCAGAGATCCTGTTTTTTCTGCCCTTATTGGGGTATAACTGCCCCCCAACATTAGAGTACATGGCACATGGTAGGTGCTTCTCAAATGTTTTATAGTTAAACCCAGTGACAGATCCTTTTGCAAAGATTCATACCATAATTGATCTCTGGCATAGTTTATCATGAGATTTTTAAGTACTCAGTTATTCAACAAATATTCAAACGAGTGCCTTGTATCCACCAAGGACACACCAGGTGATAGTTATCCAATGGTGAGCAAAAATAGCTCCTCATGGGGCTCTGGGTATGACGAGGTGACCAAGGGAAAGGGTACAGGACTGCAGATACAGGCATGAGGCCTGCCTGGGGTTCAGGGAAGGTGTCCCTGAGGGAGGAGTTTGCACATCAATCCCCCCTCCCCCCTTCACCATTATGGCAGGTTCCAGAGGTAGCTCCTTTTCTCATAGGTAAGTGGATCCTCTATTCACCGATGGGAGTTACATAAATGTCAATTCGAACTATTTTGAGGCCACACTATATACCCCATTCAGTCATCAAAGATAAATAAAATATGAAACCGACTATTGACTAAGCTATAGGGAAATGGGTACAAATAACATGTCGTGAGGAGCATGGTAAGTTCAGCTTTTCTGGAGGACAACCTGGCAATATGTATCCAGAGCTTTAGACACTCTACCCTAGGGAACCCACTTTGGAGACTATTCCAAAAGAAAAGACAGTGGTATTTATAATAAAAATTTTAAAAAAGGAAACAGCCAACATCCGAATAAAAAGGGAACTCTGTAATATATTAATACATGAAAGACGATGATACATAAATACATGGGATGCAGCAGGCGCTGATGGGTTATAGTTCTTTATGTGCCATCCTGACGTTCACAAAACCACCTCGTCGGATGCTCGCAACACTTCTGTGAGGAGCAGGAGGCGCCGGGCACCCAGCTAATGAGGGCAAGCGTCCTACGTGTCCCCTGCCCCTGTCCCATGGGGCCCCAGGCTCTCCGTGCTCCTGAGAGGGCCCTGGGGCACAGTCAGGCTGCCCAGGGGGCGAGGGAGCTGAGGTCACCGTCTGCTTTCCACCCTTCTTCCTGAGTCACTGCCTGGGTCAGAGAAGGGGAAATCCAGCCTCTGCCGGCTGCAGCCACGCGTGGCCTGGCTCTGACGGCTCTGGGGGACCGTCACTGTTCCCCAGGGCAGCAGGCTGACAGTGAAGGCAGAGCCTCTCCCCACGCTGCCGCCCCTGCTGTCGCCCACCCAGGGTCCTCACATCGGCTGTCTTCCCTGTGGCCCGCAGACCGGGCTCCTCTCCTGCACGCTGAGAGCTGGGTGCTTTGGTTCTGGACAGCCCACGCCCCCTCGCATGGAAACCACGGAATTTCCCCAGTAAGGCGTCTTTGGCAACTCCAGGTCACAGGAAGTTCACCACTGGTTGGGACGCAGAGGATGCGAGCGAGGAAGCGCAGCCCCACCCATGCTGCCTGGGACCCCTCCCGAGGGGACAGGAAATCTCTGCCTCTCCACAGACAGGACCCAAGTATCCGGAGCAGGAGCGTCTGGGCTGCAGGTGGGTCTCACTTCACACACTTTACAAAGACCCCCGACCCTCCGCCCCCGTATTTAGAGCCACAGTTCTCAGCCCCAGCAGCGCCTTAGAGCCCCCAGTGCCCAGGCTGCACCCTGGACCCATCACAGCAGAGCTTCTGGGGTGGGGTGAGTCTCTATTAGTGAGGAGCACTAATTAAAAAAATAAAATTCTTATACCAGATCTTTCTGTAATTTGGGATGCGCTGCCCACCTTCTCTGTCTATGGAAATCCTGCTTGTCCTTCAAGGCACATCTCAGATACCTCCTCTTCAGGGAAGCCCTCCTTGTTTCCCAAGGAAAAGTTAATTGCTCCCCACCTAACATCGAATCTGTTAGGTATTGTGCTTGGGCACATGGGGTCTGGGACTGCCTGGGTTCAAACCTGCCTCAGCTGTTTACTAGTTGTGCCAGGGCCAAGTCTCCACTTCTGAAGGCCTCAGTGTCCTCATCTGTAATATGAGAACAATACAAGTGCCTGCTTTATAGGGTTAGCGTATAATTAAATGCAATAATCTGCTTTTAACAGTAGTGGTCAGTAAATTCTAGCCATTTTCTTGACTTGTCTGTACCTTCAAAACGTAAATTCCTTGAGGGCAGAGTCTGTGTCTGCCCCGGCTCTGTGTTCCCGGCACTCTGTCTACATGCAGCACTCATTGAATAAATGAGTTGGAAGGGAATTCTTGTGTAACATTAAGACTTGCTTCCTAATTTAGCCCTGGAATAAATCTACAGTCTATATATTGATTTGTTCTGCAATTTTTTTTCTTTGTTGAGTATCTTCTATGTGCTGGGCCCTAAGAATTTAAAGAAAAAGGCTCAATCACTGTTATTGAGGAGTTAAGAGTCTGGTGGAGGACGCAGATTCATGACCCTGTTATTGTCTTTATTATGCTGTGACATTGGCATGGAAGTACTATGGGCACGCCCAGGAGGAGGAGCAGGAATGGGAGGGAGGAGGGACACATTAGCGCAAAGGGTACAATCGGAAGGAGCTTGCCAGGTGGAAAAGCATGGAAAGGCATTTGAGGCTGGGGCAACAGCATCTGCAAACCCAGAGAGGCCCAGCGGGCTTGGTGCAATCTGAGGATGGTATGAGATGGCAGGAGAGAGCACAGCAGGGTCCAGAGTGGTGAGGATGGAACAGACAGGCAGATCATGGCCAGAATGGGAGAGGCTTGAGGGCTGGACTAAGAGGCTGGGACTGTATCCTGCCAGCCAGAGAGGGTCCAACATGTTTGTGAGCTGAGAAGGTAAACAGAGCACACCTGGCTGGTTTCCTTCTTTAAGGCTGTCCTGGCGGCCACTCCTTACCAGCGTGGGTCCTAACTCAGAGTCCCTGCCTGGGTCAAGCTTCATCCCTGCCTCTGTGTCAGTAGGGCAGATGACCAAGAATGGGTGTGGAGGAGGATGTAGGTTGGGTGGCATGATCCCGTGAGTTTCATTCCTTGGAGGTGTAACTTTTCGACCCAAGCAAGCTGCAAAAATTGGGGCAGCCCATGAGAAACAGGCAAGGCAGTAGGTTTAGCTGAAGGGGCCCTGGGTTGGCTGACAGGAAGGAGACCTGCCTTTTTTGTTTGTTTGTTTTAAATTATGACTCTGCCATTACCTGCTGCCAACAAATCCCTCAACGGATCTCAGTTTCACATTCTGTATATGAAGGGGGTGGACCAGGTGATCTTTCAACTCTGTAATTCCAAGGAAGGAGGAAGTTCAGGGAGCATTGTGGGTTTTGTAGATAAGCTGCCAAGGGTGGGGACTCCCAGACAGAACAAAGTCTCTTCTAGAAGCAACAGCAGCCTTTTCAGATGAGATCGGGCCTGTTCAGGGTGGTACGACTGTAGACAGCAGCAGCCTTTTCAGAGTGGGAGGGTAAGAAGCTTACCTTCCTGTCTGGCCTCTGCTGCTCCTAGGCCTGGCCTCAGCCTCAGGGCACCAGCAGATATGGGGGAGGTGGGGACAGTGGAGCTCCTCCCCTGACCCAGCAGAGAGGAGAAGACATACCTTAGCAAGGCTGCCCAGTGCTGGGATGCAGTGGCCCCAGGTCCCTTGGTGGTCCCCTATGATCCCAGCTGCTCTTCTCCCCAGCAACATGTAGCCCACAAGAGCTAAGTCCAGGGGCAGACCCTGGGCTTCTTTGGGAAGTGTGGTGGGGGACAGTGGGAGGTGTGACTCTCCCCCCAAGTAGGCCATGCACACTTTGCATCTCTGGCTCCTCGCACAGTGCCCCCCAAGCAACGGCTCAGTTAGTGTTCAATGGATGCAATTCGAATTGGACATTGTATATACAACTTTGCATCCAAAAAGGTGGTAGACAAATTACTATTTAGTAAATGCAATGTCATAGACATGTTTCAAGACATGGTGCACATGAAAGAAAAAGTCATTTTAGTTTGTGAAGCTGTGTTCAGAGGCCTGGGATGCAGGTTGGGGCAGGAGGAGGGATGTGGGAAGCACAGGCAGCCCCCCCCACCTTTGTCACCGGACAAAGGAGGCCCTGCAGGTTTGGCAGCTGGCGCTTGGAGCTGCCTCTCCCTGAGAGATGGGAGCCCATGGGGAGGGGCGGATTTGGAGGAGAGGTGATGAGTCTGAGAGATTGTGGGACATCCAGGTTGATGGATAAATTAGAAGATGCTGGAAACCTTAGGTGTGAGCAAGAGGACACAGAGATGTGGAGACAACGTTTAAGGGGTGGGGGCAGAGCCAGGGAGCTCTGAGATGCACCACTGGGAGTGCCCACCTTGGGACTGGGAGTCCTGTGACCCCTCTCCTGTCCCTGGTACCCGAGGGTGGTGGCCAGGGCAGGGAGAGGTCCCAGCACTCCAGTGAAAGCCCAGCTCAGCAGGGTTCCACTTCTGCCCTGTTCTGGCTCACCTCCCTTTTGTGGTCACAAGGATGCAAAGTTCTGTGGTTTCCACTCTGAGCCTTCACAGGGCCAGCCTCCCGGCCTGCTACACTCTCTCAACTCCTCAATGAACTTTCTTCATTTCTGCAGACTTACCCTCCTCACACCCCCAGCCTTCCTCCCCCTGATTCCCCCAGATCAATCCTGCCACTAAACAGGTGAGCCAGGCTCTTCCTGGCAGTGGCCCAGGTGGGGCAGAGGATGTTTCCTGGTTTCCTGGGCGTGGTACCGCCTCTCCCTCCCGCTTGCCCCCTGCTGAAGGTGGAATGGCAAGAGCTGTGCAGTCGCACAGGAAATATTTCCACCCTCCAGACACCATGGGCATGAACAGCCTCAAGAGCATCTATAATTGCAGAATGTAGTAAAATCATTAGGAAGTGATACGTTTTGAGTATTTATTGCTTTTTAAAATAAAACTTATTTTCTCATAAGTTGTTATAACTTAATTTTTAAAATAATGATGGTTTAGCAACTGGTTTGCAAAATTCCTGAAAATTCAACAATTAGCTCTTGGAAGCAGTACAAGCTGGCTCCAACAAAACATAATTTGCCACTTGGGCCCGGAGGAAAGGGAGAGACTCCAAACCCCAAACTTGAGGGGGCCCGTTCACATAGATGTGCCCCCTCTCCTGGCATCTATCTCTCACCCCCTCTCCCCACCCAGATGTCAGACACCACTGTTCTGGGCAGCAGGCCTCAGAATCCCTGTACAGTATGACCCAGGAGGGGCAGAGCCTGGCCCTGGGCACCCTCCCACCCTACAGTCATTCCCTTTCCTGGCCTGGACCTGTGGGCCCTGTGCTGCCCAGGCCTCAGCCCCAGACACCTACCCTGGCAGCTCTAGAACAAGGAAGTCTTTGTGGTGCAATGTTCTGCCCCTGAAGGTGTGAAATCCTGTGAGGGCTGGAACTTCCCCATTGCTCAGACAGTGGGCTTCCCCAACATCCCCAACATCCCCAGTGAAGAAAACAACAGAGAACCAAAGAGGCCAGCTCCTCTTTCTGAGCCTCTCCTTGTGTCCACGGGCTGAATGGAGATGGGACAGAAGAGAGCTTTGGGAGTGCAACTTGGCCTGGAGCCACTTCTGAGCAGGGAGAATGAACAGCAAGGCTGAGTTCACTCAACACATTCTACATGTGCCTGTCTTTGTGCTGGCCCTTGGAGACATGAGAGGTGGTGACCCACGTCAGTGAAAACCCTGTCTTGGCTACCCCAGGAAATGAGTTGAATCTCTGGCCAGAAGTTCCTGTGTTCCCGCTGATGAACCAGTCACTGATTCCAGAAGCTGGTGAAGGCTGGAGACAAGGGGTTACCTTATCATGCCCCCAATATGCCCTGGGCTCTGGTTTATGTCCCTCAACTAAAGATGCCTTCTTTTTCCCTTATAAACACAAGCCAACCCAGCCCACAAGGCCCCCTCCCACGCTCCCTGCTGGAGGAGCCTCCTCTACTTGGGGTCTGCCTTTGAGTATGGTTAGGACGTTGTCATTCATTCATTCATTCATTCAGAGGGCGTGGGAGTGAGGGTGCTGGGAGGAGGAAGGAGGATGGAAGGTTTGTTCAAGGACACGTGGGGGGCCAGCTGGAGGGGACTCTCCATTTCTAGTGGAGGCAGGAGAGTGCACGGACCAGAGGGAGAACCAGAGGCAGGCAGGCTGCTGGGCACACACAAAGCCTCAGGAGTCAAATGTTCTCACTCTACAAACACCACTTCCATTCTCCATCAGAGCAAATAGGGCTGGTTTCCTGCTGCATTTCCGAGGTACACTGCGTCAGTTTTAAGCAATCACAAAATGTAATTAATGAAACCAGGAAACTGAAATGAAATGAAAACTCAAAAGAAGAATAAGGGAGGGGAGGTGAAAAAATAGTTAGAACCCCCTGACCACACCCTTGTCCTCCCCTCTTTTCAGGCCCTGTGCTAGTAGGTGCCTTTTGTAAACAGTGACACAGTGTCCCAGTGCTATGCACGATAGTTAGTCTCTTTATTAATCTGCCAGCAGGTGACTCTCAGAGGGCGTTTCCATGGATTCTACTTGGTCCTCACCTGTCTCAGGGCAGCTTCACCCCAGCTTCCTGCCTTGTAGTAAAGACCTTTCTGCCCCTTTGAGTAGTCACTTTTCCCATAAAGATTAATATGTTGTTCCTACCAAGAGGCCCAGCTCTAGCCATGTTCCATCTATTTATAACGCTTGAAAGTTTAATCTCTCTTTAGCACTGCTTACTGGCAAAATATTTTGGGATGTTTACCTTAAATTCAGGCACAGCCAGTGGAAGTAGGCTCAGGCACGAGGATAGGGCGCCATCTACTGGTAGATTTTTGAATATGACAAAATTGAGTTTGCATTGAGCCTGTTTACACAGGTGAACATTAGCTGATTTAAAAGTTATAGGTGGCGAATGTTTATGGCAGCACAGTTCACTATTGCTAGGTCATGGAAACAACCCAAGTGCCCGTCAATTCATGAGTGGATTGTTAAAATCTGGTATGTGTTCACAATGGAATATTACTCAATTTTAAGAAATGACAGCGAGTTAGCACCTCTTGTATTATCCTGGATTAATCTTGAGCCCATTATTCGAAGTGAGGTGACAAAAGACCCGAAGAATGAGCCCCACTTGTACTCGCCATAAAATTGGTATTGACTGATTAACACTATGGTGCTCAAAGGGT
>CAUYRT010086179.1:0-19850 GCA_963574885.1 Lepilemur ruficaudatus | reverse complement strand
CATTTATAGCTACTCACATGGGTACTTTATATTCATTAACCTCCAAGTCTTCCTTCATACTAATTCCCAGTCTGAATTATCCCATTATCTGTTTTTCCAACCTCCTCCTGGGCCAAAGGTGCTGTTAGAGAAAATCAGAATCCTGCTCTCTTGGCCTAAGTTCACATGCTTTTTCTAACTTCAGTTAGGGTTATTTCTGGCAAACAGTAATCCTTTTACAGCATTCTCCAAAAGGGCTATTTTGAATATCTTCAGATTAAAATTTTACCTTCTACTTGCAGTCAATGGCAGTATCTCCTACTTTATTGAGTTCTTCAATCTCTACTTCAGTATCTGTTCACGAAACTATGTTCCCTTACCCCTTATCCTTTCATTAAATACCAACACACTTCCAAATCTTTCTCTCTGAATTCTGTCTTCTTCATTTAACCAGCATTTTCCATTTTCCCTCTTAGAAGCTCCTTTTCTCTTTTTTTTCTTCTTTTTTTCTCATCCAAGACAAAAATAAGTGGCAGAATCTTAACTTCTAATAGGCAAAAATCCATGCTGAAAAACCATAATTTAATCTTAATATCCCACTATTAGCTCCTTAATTCTCTTACTTTTTCATATCAAAACCTTTTGGAAAGGCCAGGTACAGTGGCTCATGCCTGTAAACCCAGCACTTTTGTAGGCTGAGGCAGGAGGATCACTTTAGGCCTGCAAGGTCAGGAGTTCAAGACCAGCTGGGTCAAGAGCGACCCCATTTCTACAAAAAGTAGAAAAATTTAGGTGGGCTTGGTGGCACTCATCTGTATTCCCAGCTACTTGGGAAGCTGAGGCAAGAGGATTGCTTGAACCTAGGAGTTTGAGGTTGCTGTGAGCTTTGACGATGCCCCTGGACTCTAGCCCAGGCCACAGTGTAAGACCCTGTCTCAAAAAAAGAAAAAGAAATTAAAACTACATTTTTGATTGAATTGTTAATACACACGGATGTCTTTGTAACTTTTGGTTGATTATTCTTTTCTTTTTTAGGGAAAATGAATATAACTTATTTAGAATCTTCAAGATATGCATTGAATTATAACCAGGGCAAAAATGTATTGGACAGTTAGGCATTTCTTATTATTAGAGTCTACAGAGACTTTTCATTTTTGACCTACCTCAGATGTTTAAAGTGTGTTTTCAATTCTCTGCTGCAACAAAGCATGCATATCAATACATCAGTGGATTAATGATGTAGAGTATTAAGAAAGAGGCAAGCCTGGTTTATTACTCCATTGTAGTCATCTTTTGTATTATTATGATCTCATTCCTTCCTGTACAGATAAATTTTAGAAGTGTGATATGAGCAAATCTCCTTTTTGAGATAAAGATGAAACTTAGAATAATAGGGGCTGTTGGTTGACAAAGTTTGGGGGAAAAAAAAGAATAACAGGGACTAGTTGGGAGGTTAGACTGATTAATCTGTTTAGATTACAGAAAATTGGAAAAGATAATTTTTAACTTTATTTTTCAAATACTAGAATTTGAAAAACCTTGTAGAAAACCTACTTTAGAATAGATAAGAATATGAAAGCACTAACCTAAGCAATTCTTGTTTTAACAGAAATTATAGGATAATATAAATGGATATTAAAGTGCTTTGGTGATATACTTAACATTATTTGGTTCCTTTTAGAGATGAGGTCTTGCTATGTTGACCAGGCTGGGCTCAAACTCCTGAGCTCAAGAGATCCTCTGTCCTCAACCTTGAAAGTAGCTGGAATTACAGACCTGTGCCATTGTACTAGGCTCAGGATTTTTTTTTTTTTTTTTTAATATAATGCAACTTCCTTCTTTGGGCTTTGGTTACTCACCTGTAAAATAGGTAGAGTGGGCCAGATTCTTCTCAAGCTTTAATGTGCATGTAGATCACCTGAGTATTTTATTAGAAGGCAAACATTTATTTTAGTAGGTCTGAAATGGAGCCTGAGAATCTGCATTTCTAACAAGCTCCCTGAAGATACTTACTCATGTAGTCCACAGAACACACTTTGACTAGCAAGGGGTGAGGTGGTTTCTGTTGCTGTATGTTCAACACAGAATTTAGCAAAATCTACAAAATCTAGCAAAATTCAATATATATAAAACTGCCATAATGAAACAAGGGATATAATGAAGTTTATATTTTATTTAGTCATGACTTTTTGGTTGAAAGGAATAGAAATCAGTTTAAACGAGCACAAATAAAAAGGAAGGTTGTTGTAAGATTATAAGAGACCATCTTACTGGCATCCGTGAGCAAGAAATATAGCCAGACTTTAAGTGGACCAGCAAGTGGAAAGTTAGGAATCAACAAGTAGGTTAGCTATATCTCTCATTTCTGCTTCTCCAGGTTTCTGTTCCAACCTCTCCTCCCATATTTTCTGGTATGTGTCTTTGGTTTAACATGTTATTGATTGACTGTGGCCTCCACTCTGTGATCTTTTAGCCCCAAGACCCATCACCCCTTGATAAACGTTATCTCTTTTTCTTAGTTCAAGTTCTTAAGAGAAAAATCTGGTCAGCCAATGATGCATTGTTTTACTTGGGTCTGGTATCCGATCGTGGACCAGTGCAAGAATAGGGCCACTGAGATTGGCCTCTTTTGGGGACAAGGGAAAGTTCTCAGGGAATGGAGTTGGAGGTACAGCAGGCGATGACACCTGTCTCATACATCTTTATAAACTTATGAAAAAGGATGTTCCAAGGTAGTATAGACAGTCCAATACTTTGGGATACTTCATTAAAAGCATGTATGAAAGCCACATGGACAGTAGTTGAGGGAGGGTTATAGTGGTGGATCCATTCTCAGGGAACTAAGAATAATATTAGTAAATCCTAATTATAGTATACAGATTTTTAAGTCCTCTGAGTATTCTCAATGTATACATGGGATAATGGTAAATGCAGGCAATAAAAATTGAGTCACCATTCGTACCTCTTCCCTAGTGAGCACCTTGTTAAGCTGACCTGCCCTCTCCACTGTTGACTGCTTCCTGGCAAAACAGCCCTGCTCGTTCTTCTGCTTGCTGATCTCTGGATCTCATTCTATACTTTTATCTTTCATGTAATTTTTAAAATAACATTGAGATTACCTTGTGAGGAAATGTAAATGTTCTTCCATTCTTGGAGTCACAGACAGAGCTACTCAAAACATTTGAAGTTCAACTTTATATTCCAAAGCCTTTGGTGTAAAGAGAAAGTATAAAATTCTCTGGTTGCATTTGTGAATATTTGTGTTCTTAAGACAGTTGAAGTAATTGCCAAATTATCTCATTTTTCCAGAGAGGCCATTCTGTCTATGCTGTCAGCTCTCAGTATAGAGATATAAAATGGAGAGCCAGTGATAGCATTTAGAATAGTGTTTTCTCCCACCTCCCTACCCCAACCCCTTTGGCTTATCAACAAATCAGTGCTACAAATTCTGGTCTTCTGTTTTTCCATGCTTCTAAAATGGATATATTCCCCAAAAGTAGTATATACAGTTAGTACACTGTAAATACTATATAATACTTAAAATTTAATATCACAGTGTTTTGTGCATAAGTATGAATAGTTTTTTGGGAGGAAAGCATTTAGGGAAATTATTTTCTGGCTTGGAATATTGTCTTCCTTTGATTTATCTTAATTACACTTTTTTTTTCTTTCAGAAAAAGCCTGGGCAGAAGGTGGATCAGCAAGAATGTCACTCCTTATATTGGTGTCTATTTTCTTATCTGCAGCTTTTGTTATGTTTTTGGTGTATAAAAATTTTCCTCAGCTTAGTGAGTAAGTATGATGAGAGAGAAACTGAAAATGCTAGAAATTTTTAAGATGAAAGTGGATTAAAAGTTAAAACTTTAAGCGATAGAGCTGTCATGCTCTAATGGCTTGTAGCAAGTCTGTATCAACACTGTTATTTAAATACTTCTTTCCAAATATACCTCTTGATTTTCTACTCAAGGTTTTCCTAGCACTGCTTCTCTAATTATGGCCTCCTCTTTCTAATCACTTTCAAAAGTTTTTAAAGATATAGCTAAAATAAATACATTTTTATGATGCTGCTCACATGTGCTTTCTCTCTCTCTCATTCTTGCAATCTTATATACATTAAAATCAAAGTTTCAAGAAACAGATGGCATTTCTATATATTTTATGTTTTAATGCTAGTAGAGACCAAGTAAATTTATTTTACAGTCCATAATAGATAATGACCTGCAGTTGGAATAAGATATGGTATTCTCTGCTTTTCCCCCTTTTCTGTTCCTATTTTCCCCTTTCCTCCTTTCCCTTGTGATCAATTTTTTACCTGCTTCTATTCATCCATTTCTTTACATACCACATTTGTTTCCTAGCTCTTTTTCTCTTCCCTGTTTTATGGAAATCACATGGTCTGAATTGGTACTTTCATTCTCATTCTCAGTTCTTCATGCCTGAAATTTTATAGTTAAACTTAATTATTTTTATTTTAATATTTTGATTTCTTACATCCTTGTAAATGCCTTTGAGAAGGTAGGTAGCATGTTATGTTGTTAAGTTAATATTAGTATGATTGAATTTAGATTCTTTCTGATTTTGATCAAGGAGCAGGGAATAAAGAGCTCATGAAAGAGGGAAAGAATGGACTGTAAGATTGTCTTTGCTCCCAATCTACTCTACGAATAACATATCACTTATATAAAATAATGTTCTATTTACAAACCTTTTGTGTTCTGCATCTCTCTCTCTCTCTCTCTCTCTCCCTCCCTCCCCCCCTCCCCCCCGCCCCCCTCTCCCCCTCTCCCCCTCTCCCCCTCTCCCCTCTCCCCTTTCTCTCCCTCTTCCCCCTCCCTCTCCCTCTCTCCCCCTCCATCCTTCCCTCACCCTCTCCCTCCCTCTGTCCCCTGCCCCCCTCTGTGTGCATGTGCATGCCCATGCATTCATGGACCTATAGAGACTTTTTAGTTTTTAAATTTTATAAATCGGTAGCCATTTCAGTTTACCAGATATTTTTATAGGACTTAAGAAAGCAGCACTCTATCATTGTTCTGCAGGGTCAATTAAATTTTAACATGTAATCAAATGAGCATAATATACAAAGGTGATTATTTGAGGCTTTCATAAGCAAGAAATCAGTTCCAAATAAAGGTAAAAGTTAATAGAAAGGGAAAAGTGTTGAAGTTTTCTGAACTTTGAGCTGAGATATTTGAGATAAGTTGTGAACTGTGAATTCATTAGTTTTTACTTAATTCCATTGTAAATCGTTACTGACTTGGGTTACCCAAAATGATGTTACACATGTTTTTAATATTCTAAAATCAGAGGTTCATTTCTTTATTTAAAATTTATACCAGTGTTGGAACAAATGCTTTTAACTTTTAGTTTGGGTCATCCTGAAGTTTCATATATGAATTACATAGCTTGTGAAATTATATTAAAGCATTAAAAGACAAATAATTTGTTTTTGAACTTAAAAATTACTAATTTGGACTTGATGTATTAGATTGGGGCATCAAATCATTTTTGATAAAACTTCATGCTTTGAACTTGACTTAAATATTATTTATCTTGGCAAAACTCTGTTTTAAAATTTTCCACTTTAATTTTATTTCTTTAGAGAAGAAAGAGTGAATATGAAGGTTCCCAGAGATATGGATGATGCCAAGGCTCTAGGAAAAGTTTTATCCAAATATAAAGACACCTTTTATGTTCAAGTACTTGTAGCTTACTTTGCTACATATATTTTGTATCCTTTTAAGTGAAAAATATTTTCCAGTTTTTTTGAAGAAAAAGTTTAAAAAGGTCTGCTTGTTTATTTATGCGTAACTATTTTTCCTTTTAAAGGTCGTTAGTGCAGTGTAACAATACTAAATAAAATACTTAAAAATTTAAATAGAAAAAAATCTTATTTTAATCTTGTCTTCTCAACTCAATTATTTTTATTTCTAAATATTTACCGGGTCTCTTGTATTGTGTATATTTCACTTATATTTGTTTTCCTTTCTTCCATATTATTCAAAATGTTTACTTTGTTAATTTTGTTAGCTATTTTAATTTAAATAATTATTTTGAATTAGTAGTCACCGTATCACTATTTTTAAAAGTATTCCCTTAGGCTTGAAGGTATAATTTGTTTTTAATTTTTTGCTTTTATAGATGTTGTGTTACAGATCTCCTTTGTTCATGTTTTTTTCCTTCCATTTAATTGTTTCCTTTGTAAAAATTCTTTAGAGGATAATTAGTCATTCAAAGGAATGAATTTTTTTTTATAGTTCTTGGTGTATATTTCTTTGTTTTATAGAAATAAATGTTCTGTTTTAACTAGTCAGGAAAATAGCTCTATTCTGTCCTTTTTTTCTTTTTCTTTTGTCCTCACCAAAGGGAATTATGTATCTCTTATTCTTATTCTCATCCAACCTGTTTTCCACGTCTTCCTGGTTAATAAAAGACATTCCCTCTTGATGTTGTGGAAGTAATCATTATCCTTTTAAAAACAGCTTTTTATTTATTTATTGACAGTGACTTGCTCTGTCACCCAGGCAGGAGTGCAGTGGAGCAATCATAGCTTGAATGCCTCAATGGGGCGATCTTCCCTCCTCAGCCTCCCCAGTAGCTGGGACCATTTGCATGTCCCACCACCAGCTTTATTTTAAAAAGGCAAATTAGTTCCTTTGTTAATTCTCTCAAGGTATTTATACTCTTTGCTTCCCTTATTTCCTGAATTTCTTTTGGTTGGACTTTTCAACTAAAATCTTTCTCTCCTGTAAAACTTAATAGCATTTTCTTTTCTTAGATTTATATTGGATTAGATATTATATATGTCTCTATAGTTAACCTTATGAAAATGTTTTGAGTATATACATAAACACATTGGAGAAATAATTCCTAGCATAAGCAGTTTAGTGACAGGTATGTTTACAGGAGCTGCTGCTGCTAATACAAACGTGACCTCTTTACCCACGTGGTGAAGATATATTTGTATATTTAGGTGGTGTGCTTTCTGTATGTACTTTATTGTTACCCTCCCTGTTTATTAGAAAAAATTCAAATTTGTGGAAAATTTGGAAAACAGATGCACCTGTCTTTTTGACAGGCCATTTTGGGCAGCTATTTGTAAAGTAATTTAATCATACACTGTTTTAAGAAATCTATACTGCCTCCTTTTCCCATTAGCTCCATTTTGTCATCTGTCTTTGAAAATCTTAGGCTTACAGGTTATTTTGCCTTTATAGACTTTAATCATAAATTGAAATATTTTCCCCAAATAAGAAACAAACCTAGTTCATCCCTTTCATTTGTATTTTATAAAATTTTTGTGAACATCTTGTAAATGAGGCATATAATTTCTGTCTTTTTTGCCCCAGTTTGTGTTCCAGCTTTGGGAGGGATACATGCTAAAGGATAAAGGGGTGCCCGCCATTTGGCCAATTAAACAGTTAGCATAAGTGAATCTTGGCAATCTATGGGGTAATAAGTTTGTAGCCTCATTGCCTTACTAATATCCATGTGAAATTTAATACAACAGAAACTGCCCTGCAGCAGGTGAATTGAAAGTACAGAAATGGGTTTATTATTATAAAATACATTTGGTTTAAAATTTTAAATAAGTTAATTTAATAAAGTTATTTATATTATTTTTACTTTTAAATCTCAGCAAATGGGAAAGACTATCTTAGGGCACATAACAAAGTTTTGGTTTTACTAGTACGGGGCTGATAAATAGAAATAAATGTGAGCCACGTTTAATTTTTAAATTTTCTAATAGGCACATTACACCTGAAAATTTACTAATATATTTTGCTTAAGCCCAGGTATCAGTTTTTATCATTTCAACATGTAATCAATATAAGAATTATTAATGTTTTACTTTTTTGTACTAAATTTTGAAATCCAATGTGTATTTTACACTCACACCAGATTTCAAAATGTCGGACTCACATATCAGTGTTTTAATAGCCGTATGTGGCTGGTGGCCACTGTATTCAACAGTGCTGTGCTAGTACCTTCTTAAATAATGTCAAACTCTTATGTATGAATTACTTTTTATATTCCTTATTTTAACCCTAGCATTTATTCAAATTTTTTTTTAAAAATTCTAATTATATGCTAAGTACAAATCTAATGCTTTGAGTCTTCAAAAGCAGACCTGTTTCCAGCTGGAATAACAGGAATGATGGGTAGAGATACCTTAAGGTCATTTTAGACAGTAAATCTAGAGCAGAACTAAGAGCACAGCTTCACTAAAGCTTAGTTTCATGTGGGATGAGGTCTAATTCCATGCAGGGATCACTAAAAGATGATTATTAAGTAAAAGTCATTAATTTTAGCCATGAGGAAGTTATGGTAGAGTGATAGATGGATTCATGAGGTTGTAGGAAACAAGGAGAGAATCTCCTGTAAGAAAGTGAAAATGAGGGAGAGTAACCAGTACCCCTGGTTGAGGAAAGCTTAGATTTATTTTTTTTTTATAGGCATCTGAGTAGTTTTGTAAAGGAGGGATCCTGTGAAAGAGCAGGAAGTTAAAGATGAAAGAATACAGGAGGAAGAAGGAAAAGATTGAAATCAAAACATGAGTAAAATGGAAACTAGAGAATAAAGGAGAGGAATTACGTATTTCTTAAACTGTTAGATATAATTTCTATTTTTAATACTGATGTATGGATATAATCACATTTATGTGATAATTTTTCTGTTTATACTTTTTCTGAAATGTTAGATTTGTTTTTCTTAAATTCCACTTAATTATGTTTTAATCCTTAACTTAGAAGTTACCAGCTTGCAAACATTTGCTATTCCAGGCTCTATATTTCTCAGTATACTCTCAGGATTTCTTTATCCCTTTCCACTAGCCTTATTTCTTGTTTGTTTGGTAAGTATATAAAATGAAATTGGGAGACTGGAAAAAGTTTTAAATAGGCTGATGAGGATAATGATGGCATCTTAATCCCATTAGTCTATAAAGCATGAACTCATTAGTTGAAGAGGAGTTAAAGTGATTATCTGTTAAGTCCCTTCATAAGGAGGTATTTGTTTTTTCTAGAACAGTGGTATTGTAGAGTTAGTTGCATTTATAAGCTCTGTTTTAGTTTTTCTTTCCTATTGTGTTTTTAACTGGGGTAGTCCAAGAGTGTTGGTGGGCCCAATGAGTTAAGTCCCAGGGCTGAAGGCGGTGTTTTTAAGCAAAGCAATTGAAAAGAAAAAATTGTCTTCTGAAATTTTATTCTTAGGCTAAAGGCTAACATTAATTATTTGGGTATAGTCACTGAGTTTAATCACAAGTACTAATTTGTTTTAGCTGGTCTCATTTGAGCTACAGTTTGGTCTTAGACTACATTAAATGGGTTCTTGTTCTCTGCAGGAGAGCTGTCGTGCAGTGTGGCCTCCCCACCCCCCAAAAGAAGTAAACTAGTTGAGCTTTTCTTTAGGTGACTATCCATGTGAATAAGATGGAAAAACACAAAATGCTTATGGCCTCTTTTTGTTTTCTAGTGTTCTGGACTCGGTGCCTCTTTCTGCTATATGCTGTCCTATTTGGTGGGGAGACCAGTTGTGTACAAATACCTAACAGAGAAAGCAGTAAAATGGTCACAGCAGGTAAACACCTATTTTTAAATTATTTAATATAACTCTTTGGTTAATTCAGAGGTAGGTCAGTGTATAGTCCCTATATAAATTAACTCAGGTAAACAAAAAATATTTTGACCAAAATAAAATCAAGTGGTAGGCAAATATGAATGTTAATAATTTCAAATACAAATTTTCATACCTCTGATGGTAATTTTAATTCTTTATCCTAATAAGTTCAATCAGCAGAAAAGTCAAAGGTCAATATGAAGGCCTCCACATAATTGGTCACCTCATCCATTTTGTGTTGATACATCATGCTGTCAGTGGGTCACTGAAAAACTTATCAGCCAACTTCCAAAGCGTTTCATCAATGAGAACAGCTGTTACCAGTATCTCTGCAAAGAGTAGCAATGATAAATATAAGCACTACTACACAGAAAGGACTGACAAAGTATTGCTAAGAGAATCCTATTTTATAAAGAATCAGAATAAACAAAATGGTAAATCTCACAGGAATTTTAGAGATCATCCTGTCTTACTCCTTTGTTTTACAGATTAGGAAATTAAAAGAAATTAAGTATTTTGCCCTAAATCTTGATCATTTACTGTAGAGCAGGGTCTAGAATCTCAGATCTCTAGTGTTCTCATTATACCACATACATACTGAATATTAGAATAGTTTTACATGTAAGTATTTCTTTGGCATAGCTGTTTTCTGTAAGCTTATTCAAAGGAAGTATAAACCGTCAGCAGTGCTTATATTGAATCAGCTAAATATTTCCATATACTTGTTTAAATTCATTTATCAACAATGAATTCATTCATGTGATATACATTGTAATAGCATGAAGTAAAGATTATTTTACATTGGGGGCTAGATTTGTTGTGATATACTAGTCCATTACATGAGGCTGGATTTGTTGATATATACTAGTCCATTACATTGTAGGAAGTTAAAGGCATTAAAAAGTTGGCCAAGAGCTGGTCGCGGTGGATTGTGCCTGTAGTCCCAGCTACTCCAGAGGCTGAGTCAGGAGGATCATTTGAACCCAGGAGTTTAAGGCTATAGTGTGCAATGATCATACCTATGAATAGCCACAGCACTCCAACCTGGGCAGCATAGTGAGACCCTATCTCTAAAATAAAAAAATAAAAAGTTGGCTACTGAAAGTGAATCTTATATCTAGCTACCATATAAGTTTAACTTTGGCATTTTAGGTTTAATAAGTCATCCCTGAGCCATAATTAGGCTGATGTTAGGCTGAGCATTATTAGGCCGAGAACCATCTTTAGTAGTATAACATTGAGCTATAAAAAACTCAGGCCAAGTGAGGTGCCTCACACCTGTAATCCTACCTAGCACACTGGGAGGCCAAGGCAGGAGGATTGCTTGACCTCAGGAGTTTGAGACAAGCCTGAAAAAGAGTGAGATCCCATCTCTACTAAAAAAATAGAAAAATTATCTGGGCATGGTGGTATGTGCCTGTAGTCCCAACTATTTAGGAGGCTGAGAGGCAGGAGGATCACTTGAGCCCAGGAGTTTGTGGTTGCAGTGAGCTATGATGATGCCACTGTATACTACCTGGGGCGATAGAGTGACACTGTTTCAAAAAAACCTCATTTAGCTCTGATAATGAATATTTGATAAACAGTTCATTGTCATTTTCAAACTCCTTTTTTGATAATTTCTATTGTATAAATTCTGACAATCAGGGATGAGATTGAAATAAGGTATTTCATATTAAGCAACTTGTTTTAAAGATTGGCCTTATGTGATGCTAATTCTTTTCTTTTTTATAACAGGTTGAACGTCATAGAGAACATCTCATTAACTACATTATATTTTTGAGAATAACACCATTTCTGCCTAATTGGTTTATTAATATCACATCTCCTGTGATAAACGTGCCATTGAAAGTTTTTTTTATTGGCACTTTTCTAGGTAAGGCCAATGGTTCATGCTCACTGTGTACGTATCTAACAGTGTCAGGGCTCGATTGCATGCTCTCTGCAGACATGCCAGCACCATCTAGAACTCTTGGTCACAAAGCCTGGCCTGTATAAAATAGATGCTGAAAAATATTTGTTAGATTATGTTGATTTAGGTTACTTTTGTGTTACCTTTTTAAAGAAGTGCATTTTTTACTGGATATTGTTTTAATTATGCAGGATTAAACGGGACTTTTAAGCTCCAGTTTCCTCAGTGGAGAGAAAAAAAATCAAGTTGCCTTTTTTGAATAATTTTGTCTTTTGTCTTCTAATCAAGTATTGAAATATTAAAATGTAATTTCAACAAATATTCTTGCTTTCAAGGAACTGACTTTTTTATTTATTTTTTTGAGACAGAGTCTTGCTCTGTTGCCTGGGCTAGAGTGCCATGGTGTCAGCCCAGCTCACGGCAACCTCAAACTCCTGGCCTCATGCGATCCTCCTGCCTCAGCTGCCTGAACAGCTGGGATCACAGGCAGGCACCACCACACCCAGCTAATTTTTTCTATTTGTAGTAGAGATGGAGTCTTGTTCTTGATGAGGCTGGTCTCGAACTCCTGAGGTCAAGCAATCCTCCTGCCTTGGCCTCCCAGAGTGCTAGGATTACAGGCATGTGCCACCATACCTGGCCAAGGAACTGACTCTTAATTTTAAAATTTGATCAGTGGATGTGAAGATTCATTTATATCTTCTGTGAATTTTCATGGTTCTTAGAGTGTTCTACTTTTCTTTCCAATTTAAATTGAATTGTTTAGATACCAACAAAATGAGCAGATTTCTGATGTATTGAATATCTATTAAAGCTTAAGTTAATACTTGTGAGAATAGATCTTTTTGAAAAGAATAACAAAAATCAATTGTTGATTGATTCTGTAAAAAATTTTTGACAAACTTAATTTCATCAGCATGGGTAGTTTTGAATTTTGTAAAATATTCATGGACTCAAAAGATTTTTATGCCTATCACCCCCTTCCTCCCCCCGCCCTTTTTTTAAGGTGAAATAGCTAGAGATTTAGTTAACTTCAGCTTTGGTTAAAGTAATTTTTTCAATTTTTTTTTTTAATGAAATGTGATCATTCTGTGTGTACCCTTGTATAAACTGCTCTTCTTACTGATATTTTGAATATCTTTCCTTGTTGGTGTATCTCCTACCACTTCATTTTTATTTTAAATGTATTCTTTTTTTTCCCCAGAGGTGATTATGAAAGATTGAATTCTTTATATGGAAATAAACTCGATGAGCTTTAAATTCTTAATTTTTTTTCCAAAATGGAAGTAGCTTATAGTCTTTTATATAATTTCGTGTACACAAAAATTTTAATTTTTAAAAACAATTGGTGGTTTTTACTGTTTTTGTTTGTTTTTTAGGTGTTGCACCTCCGTCTTTTGTAGCAATTAAGGCAGGAACAACATTGTACCAGCTTACAACAGCAGGGGAAGCTGTTTCCTGGAACTCAGTATTTATTTTGATGATTTTGGCTGTTCTTTCTATTCTGCCAGCTATCTTCCAAAAGAAACTGAAGCAGAAATTTGAGTAAAAAAATCTGATTTTTAGTTTTGATATCATCATCATCATCTCAGGATTAGCAGGTGCATCCATTTATGTTTTAAAATCACCTCTTCAATAATTGAAACAAGGAATTTGTGAAATAAAATTTCCTATCAGATAATAAAATAATTTAAATGGCAAGGGGGAGGAGTAAAAATGGAAACTGGTATACTATAAAAAGTACTGTCAATAATTAAGGTACAAATTTTATATAGGACTCTTATAAATTATATCAAGGGTAGCTATAGATAATAGCATGGTAGAAAATTCTTGATCCAACTGATTGAGTCAATTTAATAATTTTCTCTTATCTCTTACTAATAACTAAAATAGATACTTAAAAATTCTAGATTTTTAGAAATAGCATTGAGGTTTTTGCCAGTGTTAGCCTTTTTTGAGAGCATAAACTGGAAAACTAAAGCTTAAAACGAGATTTACATTTTCTTTTTACCTTTGAAGTAACAGATTTATTTAAAGCTTGCATCTTCATAGACCACTATATATGGGAAGGGTATCAAGTTACCTATTTTGTGAATTTTATTTTTGTTTTTTTTTGTTCTAGATTTTTATCATGAATCAGTCTGAAATTTAAAATTCTGGCCAGTCTGTTTTCATCATTTTTTCTAGTTTTTACAGTATTTCCACCTTGCATTTACAAAAGGGGGATTATATAACTGTATCATATTTGGTGTTAATAATTTATATTCAGATAATATTTTGTTACAGTGCCCCTTTAATGTCTCCAAAGGGGATCTGAAAAGCAAACACTCAAAAGTATGCAGTTTTTAGACATTAGGTGAATTACTTTATGTTTTGGAACAAACAGTATCAGTATAACACTTAAGAGGATAAATACAGTTCTAATGATTGTAAAATTTACCTAATTTATTTATTCTTATTAAGGAATGTATTATGTAATTCTTTTTATGCATGATACACTTCTAAGAATGCCCTTTTTTTGTTTTTATTGATGGCTTTTTTGTTTGGGGCTGCTTTTGATTAATGCAGTTTCCCAATTTAGTGTTTTTACTTTTTCTAATTCACAAGGTAAACTTCTCACATGGTAACTACTATATTTAAGTAGTTCTGGAAAAACTAAACTGCTTTTTGCAGCTTGGTTAAATAGTAATGCCCTGATTTCTTGATTCTAGGACATAGCCAATCTAAAGTACTCTTGTCAGTTTTACCTTCACCCAAGTCTGTCATTATGTTGAAAAGTACTTTAGCTGTGAAAAATCCTTGTATGTTTTTATTGTGAGAGGTGTAATCATTCTCAGAGCCTATCTCTACTACAGAATGTGGACTGATTCATTATTTTTTCTATCACAGTATTAACAAATGGATTTATTGTAAATACGAAGAAAATATATTATTATAGTATTCTTGTGTCACCTGACCTTTTTTTGTGTGAAGTTATTTATTGTTATTTTTAGCAAGATTTTCTTCCTTACTTCTTGACCAGAGACTGAGTGATAAAGCTTTTGTTATTTTTACAAAAGAACTTAAAACATAGCCTTTTTAGACAAATTCAGTAAATATTACTGTATAAAGTGTAATTGAGTAAATTTTTATCAGAATTTTAAAAATAAAAGTAAGAGCTTGGACTCAGGAGAATCCTCACTATTTACTCCGGTGTGTATATATTGTACTTACTCTGTTCTCAGAGTATTTTTCCTGTCCTTACCATTGATTCTTTTTTCCTTGCTAATTTTTTTTTTCTGTTAGAAAACTGTAGCTACAACTTTAGGTGAGATATATTCTCTTTTCCCAAAAGAATAGCCAATCTTCTGGACTCATCATCATTGACTCTGAAGAAAGAAGCCTTCAGCAGGCTGTACCCTAAATGCAGTTGATGGCCTGTATTCATGGATTCATAGACTTGGACTGATGCCAAATGTAAATTCAAGCTTCAGCCATGTCTTGAAGACATTATATAGTAATAACCACAAGGGATCAAGCATCTGTGGTGAGGAGAAAGTGAGACTGTTCCTTCTTAGTTAATGGTCTCTGTGGAGCTCTGTTAGTTTGAGTATATTTCTAAGAAACTTAATAAATGCAGACTAAAATGTAATAAGAATAAATTGTATTGGAGAAACTTAGATGTTGTACTTGGGATTTATTTCGTGAAGTACTTACATTAAAAAGCCTTTCATTGAATAAAAGTATATTCTCTTTAATTCTTTTTTTTTTTTTTTGGAGACACACTCTAACTATGTTGCCTGGGCTAGAGTGCTGTGGCGTCAGCGTAGCTGACAGCAATCTCAGACTCCTGGGCTCAAGCAATCCTTCTGCCTCAGCCTCCCGAGTAGCTGGGACTACAGGCATGTGCCACCATGCCTGGCTAATTTTTTCTACATATTTTTAGTTGGCCAATTAATTTTCTATTTTTAGTAGAGACGGGGGTCTCACTCTTGCTCAGGCTGGTTTTGAACTTCTGACCTTGAGCGATCCACCCACCTCGGCCTCCGCCTCCCAGAGTGTTAGGATTACAGGCGTGAGCCACCACGCCTGGCCTCTCTTGCAATTCTGATGTTTTAAAACAAATTTTTAAAACCTTTAATAGTTGGCTTTGGAGGATCCTAAAGCAATTTTTTAAATTGTAAAAGTAAGTAAATATAGCTAGATATTTCTGGTACATACAACGATTTATTTATAAAGGAATCTAAAATTTTTAAAGTTCTCTGGCTTTTGAAAATGAGTAGAATAAATCAAAAGGGCTGAAGATTCCTTGGTGTGAAATGATCTTTCAGTGATTATAATTAAGATGTTTAGAAGGTAGATGTTATTGCAGTTTCAGTACTCTATGCTGGCTGGGCGCGGTGGCTCACGCCTATAATCCTAGCACTCTGGTAGGCCAAAGGCGGGCGGATCGCTCAAGGTCAGGAGTTCGAAACCAGGCTGAGCAAGAGTGAGACCCTGTCTCTACTATGTAATAGAAAGAAATTAATTGACCAACTAAAAATAGATACAGAAAAATGAGCCGGGCATGGTGGCGCATGCCTATAGTCCCAGCTACTCAGGAGGCTGGGACTATAAAAAAAAATACTCTATGCTGATTTTTTTTTCTTTTTCCTTATCTGGGACAAACTTGGTAGTCTAGGTGTTAGGGTCGGAACTCATAGCTGAGAAAGGGCTAAAAGAGTTCCTGACACAAAGATTAGAATAGGTTTTTTTGTTGGTTTGTTTTTGAGACAGAGTCTCACTCTGTAGCCCAGGCTAGAGTGCCGTGGCGTTAGCCTAGCTCACAGCAACCTCAAACTCCTGGGTCAAGCAATCTTCCTGCCTCAGCCTCCCAAGTAGGTGGGACTACAGGCATGTGCCACCATGCCTGGCTAATTTTTTCTGTATATTTTTAGTTGTCCAATTAATTTCTATTTTTAGTAGAGACGGGGTCTCACTCTTGCTCAGGCTGGTTTCGAACTCCTGACCTTGAGAGATCCTCCCGCCTCGGCCTCCCAGAGTGCTAGAATTACAGGCATGAGCCACTGCGCCAGGCCTAGAATAATTTTAAAGTTTATTTTACTTCCCAAATGGAGGGCTTGGCACAACAGAAAGAAGTGCCAGCCTGAGGGTATAGAGTTCAGGGATTTTATGGGAATAACAAGTAAGAAAAGTGATTGCTACCACGCTACCAGCTGATGGCAGAAAATGGCTGTTTCTGTGTTTCCTTTTTTTTCTTTTTTTTCCCCTCTGTGAGGCTGGCTTATCAGGGTCCTTGGAATGTGGTCTGGCCAGAAGTGGGGCTGAAAGTTCACACCCCTGCTGTCTGCTCAGGGCTCTTAAAGGCTGTTGAACTCATAAAGAGGAGGACGAGTTAAGCCACTCAGGTGGTTAATCTTAAAGGCAATGAGTTGTGCCACAGGTGGTTAATCAAAGGCAGTTGTACTGTGATCTTTTCCTTCAAAGGAGAGATTATGTACTGTGAGTTTACTCTTTTCCTGTTAGTTTGTTTTTCTCTGTTAGATTATTAGCAGGGCCATCCTTTCAGTAGGTGAGTTGGGGGCTCAGGAAAGATACTGCTGAAGCTCTCTGGGCCTCAGTTTTCTCATCCAGAGTAAGGCGCTCTAAGGTCCAGAGTCCTTACAGGCTCAAACATAGGATTCTCTAAAATTAATGAAAAAGATAAATAAGCCTCTCTTAATTCAAAGTAGTAGGCATGCTTTGCTTGTTTGATAGCTTACAGTATGCTTTTGCATAAGTTATCTCATTTAAGCAAACTAACCATTTTATTTGTAATGAAACACTTGAGCAAAAAAAATCAAGAGCTGCTTGTTTGGTATTTTATTGCCATGTATTGCATTGAATTCCATTTGATTACTTTCTAGAGATACTGGCGGAGCGGACCAGTGCCCAGGATGGCGGGTGGCTTCTTACCCTCTGTGCAGGAAGGAATTCAAGTACAGGGGCACAAGTGAGAGAAAAGAATTCAGACACAAAGTATAAGCAAAAGCGGAGAGGTTTATTGAAAGCAAGTATCCCCTTAAGAGGGAGGCAAAGAGCAGACTGATCCAAAAAGGAAACAAAGCTACTGCAGAGTTAGGGAGTGTTCTTTCATTCTAAATCTTAGTGGTGTGCTAAGGGGGGAGGGGGGGCAGGATATTCATGGGTTTTCTGAGAAAAGGGTGGAAAATTCTTGGAACTGAGGGTCCTTCCCCTTTTGAGCACATATAGGATAATTTCTGGAGGTTGCCATGGTATTTGTCAACTCTCAGCACACTGGTAGGTGTGATTTTTACTGTTAATGAGGGTAGTTCATTTAGAGACACTGTTGCCTTAACTGCACATGCCTCAAAGGAATTCCTCTTTTACCTTAAAATTACTATGGCTAAAGTGAAATAACTAAAGTGTCCCTATCGGTTACCTTTATCTTAGCTAAGCATATTCACATTCTTGTGACTTATCCTGTTGGCCTTCAGGCCCTAACTGCCTGCAGGGTATCTGACTCCTTTCTCACTAGTAATACAAAGTATAATAGGATGCAGACTATACAAGAATGGAAATTCCATAGGCAGGTAAAAACTCTAAAAGAGTCCTCTCATCCTTGAAATAATACTTGGTATGAAAAACAAATTGTAATATCAAGTCTTATGACTTGTGTGTTTGCAGGGACTGCACTCTGAGAATAGAAGTTGGGGAAACCTTGCTGAACTGCTAAATTACATTGGCAGGGGGAGTCTGTCTGTGCTCTGAGGTGCAAGTATCATCCAGCTTCAAGAACTTCAAGTGAGCACACTCTTCATGATGACCGGACTACTAAATAAACAGTGCTGGGAAGTAGATGTTGACCCAGTGTTAGCCATTATGGTTGTAGAGTACCACTTAAGTCTAAGGGGAGTTTTGAAAACTACTCTGGGATCTGCATTAGAACATTATTATTACAGAAACGAGTGAGGGAACACATTGTTCCAAGTTTGCATATTTTAGATGGAAAACTAATCATAGTTTAATATTATCTCTAACCTTCTAGAGTAAATCTATAAGAATCCATCTTGAAAACATAACCTGGAAAATGGTTTTTTGCCCATTGTCAGTTGACACATCCTTAAGAAAGTGGGTTCTTTCCCGGAAAACTAACATACCCTAGAGAGACGTGAGTGTGTTGATTCAAGACCCATATCTTTCTTTCACCTGTTAGACAGGATTTTGTGGTGACTCGAGGGTGGATTTTTGAATTGGTGTTAAAACAATCAAGGTTATAGGCTACTGTTAACTATAAGAAAAGAAATAGTAACAGGTATTGCAGAGGAAAATTAGATTTTTTTGGTTAGAATATGTTAAATGTTGTAGAGACTTTAGAAGTGATGATGGTATAATGATTAATAAAAAGAAAGTCAAATTTGTCATCAAGAATTATATGTGGTGATCTCACTTAAGTGTGGAATCCAAAAAAGTCAAACTTAGTGGAATGATGGTTACCAGAGGCTGGAGGAGGGTGGTGGGGAATGGGGAGATGTTGACCAAAGGGTACAAGGTTTCATTAAGACAGGAGGAATAAGTTTCTAAGATTGCACAGTGTGGTGGCCACAGTTAATACATTTAAAAATTGCTGAAAGAATAGATTTTGGGTTTTTTTAATTTTTTATTTCAAAATATTAAGGGGATACAAATATTTTTGTTACATTAATACCTTGTATAATGCTTAAGTCAGGGCTTTTAGCATGCCCATCACCAGAATAGTGTTCATTGTACCTGATAGGAAAGTTTTTACCTCTCCTCTTCCCCCTTCTTGATTTCCAGTGGCCTTTACATCTCTTTGTGCCTGTGTGTGCCCAGGATGTAGCTCCCAATTATTAGTGTGTACATGTGGTGTTTGTTTTTCCATTCCTGAGATACTTCACTTAGGATAATAGTCTCTAGTTCCATCCAAGTTACTACAAAAGACATTATTTCATTCTTTTTTATGGCATTTTCTTAATCCACTCATGAATTGATGGGCACTTAGGTTGATTCCTCATCTTTGCAATTGTGAATTGTGCTGTGATGAACATTCAAGTGCAGGTGACTTTTTGATAAAAATGACTTCCTTTGGGTAGATACCCAATAGTAGGATTGCTGGGTTGAATGGTATGTCTACATTTATTTCTTTGAGGAATCTCCATACTATTTTCCGTAGAAGTTGTAATAGTTTACATTCAACAACAGTTATTTTTAAACTTTTTTTATCCTGCCAGAAGTTGACATGTAAAGTAAATCACATACCTTGTTTTAGAATTCAGAAAAAAAACATTGCTCTGAAAAATGGAATCATTCAGAAGCCAAATTTTAAGAGATTTTTTTCCACTTT
>CAUYRT010086177.1:0-52987 GCA_963574885.1 Lepilemur ruficaudatus | reverse complement strand
GTCTCCAAAGGACACTTTCAAATGTACATATAGAAATGGTTACAGTGAGATTTTTAAGAAACATCTTCCATGTCCACATCCTGTAGTAATTGCTGTACCATTTTCTCTTCCAGCTGCTTTCCTTTACCTGCAAGAGGGGCTTGGATAAGATGAATGTTTTATTTGACTTCTTTGATGTCCTGAACTTTCTGTAGCTCTTTATTTTTCTTCAATCTGTTCATTATAAATTTGGCTTGGCGTTTCTGTTTGATCTCCTCGACTCTCTTCATTGCATCAATAGTTTTATTCCATAGCTCTCTCTGGTATTTGACAGGTTCATTTCTACGTTTTTCAAATTCAAGTGAATTATCCACTGTAAGCTCTTTACCGGCTGCTTTCTGAAAGGCTTTAGTCCACCTGACCTTGCGAGGATTGCGCTTCTTTTTGAAGTTTTTATGACAATTGGATTTACAAAATCTGAACACCTTGCAATCGTTGTGGATGAACATCATGCCGTGGCCAGGGTAGATTGGCCCCGAACAGAAATAACACTTCTCGATACGCATGTTGAACCCGCGTGGGTCCCCACCGACCCAACGCCAAGCTTGAGAGGAAGTCTTATATTTCTGATTAATAAATTTTCTTTCCCTTGATACTGAATTGATAATGTCCATAAGTTTATACTCGTAAGTTACTCTTAGTTCCTTGATTATCCTGTGTGCATAGATTCTTTTACATTCTTCTCTACTAATTCTTAATATAGCCTATTTCTATATGTTCACTCATTCTTTCATTTATTTGTTTATTTTAATGCATTCAACAAGTACCCATTTTTTATTTAAAAAACAACTTTATTGAAGTATAATTTACATACCATGCAATTAATCCATTTTAAGTGTACAATTAAATGATTATTAGCAAATTCACCCAGTTGCACAGCTATTCACACAAATCAGTTTAAGAACATTTCCTTCCCCCTATTTAGACCCCTAATTCCCATCCCCAACTGCAGGGACCCATGAATCTGCTCCCTGTTTCTCTAGATTTGCCTTTTCTAGACATTTGATATGAGTGGAATTATATAATATGGGAATTTTGTCTCTAATTTCTTTACTCAGCATTTTTTTTTTTTGGTCGCATTTTGTAACTTGCCTCTCCCTAGCATGGGTTAGTGGTATGCCTGTCCCCTCCACAGTGCTCACCGCATCCCTCAGATGTGGGTCTACCCTCCTAACCCCCAAATCCCTGGTGGGCACCACCACCATTTGAGCACCATAGTGTTAATCAGTCAGTACCAATTTGGTGATGGTGAGTACATGTGGAGCCCATTCTTCCGATCTTGTGTCACCTCACTTTGAATAATGGGCTCAAGCTCAATCCAGGATAATATAAGTGGTGCTAGCTCACTGTCATTTCTTAAAATTGAGTAATATTCCATTGTAAACATATACCAAATTGTAATAATCCACTCATGAATTGACAGGCACGTCAACAAGTGCCCATTACGTGCCGTGCTAAGAGTTTGGCATGCAATAGAGAATGATGCATAGTCTCTACTCTCAAGTTGCTCATAGTGAGAAATACAGACCCACAGAAATGTATAAGGGCTATACTAGGAAGAGTGTAGAAATCTTGGGAAGCACATAGGATGAGTTTCTAATCCAGGTTAGGGGAGATGTAGGTGATAATTTTTTAGAAGACTTTTCTTAACTGATATCTTAAAGATGACCAGAAATTAACATGATGAAGGTGAAATTAAAGAAGACGCAAAAACCTCTAAACTAAAAAGAATTTTGAATATTTAAGGAATGAATTAGAGAGTTTAGTAGGTCTAACTTTAGTATATAATGGATAGATGGAGAGATATAAATTTGGAGAAAGAAATGTATACATCACAGGAGATTATAAAATGGGGCAAATCTGTGAGTCTTAAGGAACAACTGAAAATTTATGCAATGGTATGTTGGAACTGGCCTGTATTGGTTTGCAAGACTCAATTTTGAATTTTCAGGCAGCACAAGTGAACGTAATTTGGGTAGCTTGAAATTGGCTATGGTCAGAGTATTTGCACCACAGAGATTGGCAAAAGCTACAAACTTTAGCATTCAATTGTAGATTTTGCCTGTAGCAATTACTACTGTGATGTTCAAAGGTGATTTTCTATTTCCCTCATTTCTCCTTCACTTATTATTTAAATTTTTCTACAAGAAAGATTTATCCCTTCTCTCTCATTTATTTATCTATTAGATTATGTATATCAGCAGGTACTCATGGATATTTATGTTATTCTTTTGCTTATGACTAATATTTATTTTGTTTCTCAAATTTTTCAGGCTTTGGTAATAGGGAGCTGAGTAGGCCCCTGTATAGCTTTGTCATACCTCTTGCCTTCCTTCCCCGTGTTAGCACTTATTTTCTGGAACTACAAGATTCTCCAGGCATTTCCCCCTGCTGCAGACCTAGAATTTCCATTTCTTCAAGGATCTCTGTTTTTTTTTTTTTTTATTTGGAGAACTATATTTAGAAAACAATTGTTTAAGTGGGATTGAAAGCAGATTTCTTTAGGGTTTGGGGAAATAAACCTAGTATGTAACTAAAAGACAGTGGGTGACAGGCGTGTGCAAAGGCTGTGCCAAAAGGAGGAATGGTATGTGGCCAGGGAGGAATGTTAGCTCTGTTATCTCTTCTTTTTCAGTAGAGGTATGTTTAAAACTCATCTTGATAATTTTGTTACACCAAGAAAAAGTCATTTTGTCATATGTTTCAATGTTCATTATTGTCGAAGATGAAAGAGCATGGCTGTAGGGAACCAAAGTGTGGGCAGAGAAGATGATAAGCATCTCACAAAGGGGCAAGAAGGTGCTGGTGAAAACTGGGATATGAAACAATTGGGAGGTCATGAGTTATGACAGTTTCTGATTTGCATTTTGCAAGGTTCTGTTGAAAATTCTCACAAAACAGCACCATGTATAAACATTAAAGACCGTACTCAATCTGTTTCCTGTCTAAATCTCAAGTCTGATTCCTAATTATTTAATACACACATGATTAATTATTATAAATGCTTAGGAAACACCATACAGACAAACATCATTACTTCAGGACTCTGAGAAAGAGACAAGCAAGGGAAAATTCCCGAGGCTGTCATTTTGAGTCTGGTCTCGAATGTTACCTTCTCTGAAAATTCCTTCCTTGAACTCTACATACCCCTTATCAGGAAGAATTGTTGTGTCCTCCTGTGTGTCTCAATATCCTCTAGCCTCTGACCTATTGAGTAATAATATATCATTTGCTGTTGTTTTACTCTGCTTGATTGTGGCTAGATAGGGTCTAGGACCATGGAGTTCACTTGTGCATGCTCAGTGATAAGAGCAGTGAGTGCCTCGCATGGAACATAAAGTCATTTTTGGATGAATGTATAAGTGAATAAGGTTTATTTTTTAATTCCAATAGCACTTTGGTTAGGTCTATCAATTCCTGAAGACACAGTGGGAACATGTCACCTGGGCTATTACGTTTTCACTATGAAAGGTATGCCAATATGTCTTTTATTCTCTGTTATGCAAATATCTTAGTTTCCCATGAGGAAGAATTTTATCACATCCCAGAAAAACAGCACAGGTGACTAGAGGAAAAATTTGCAGTATCTTGAAGTTTATTGAAGAGCCATTCAAAGTTGTGTCTATAATTAAACTGAAATAAAAGAGATCCAAACCTTCTGTGAATCTTACCTATACTCATTTTGCTATGGCCTAGCTAGTTATGCTATTAGAATGAACACATTGGTTTGGCCCTGACCCTAACTGAGGCATACTGCTCAGTGCAATGCTGTTTAGATTTGCTCGTGGGAATTACTGTCACATTCATGCTGCTCAGTGCTTTCATTATCCTGTTCCTGTCATTATAGAGATCTAAGCAGCAGAGAGTCAGTCCAATGCTTTAGCAGACGATTGAGTCTTTAGTGTGAAAACTTCTTAGCTTTTATACTCAGGTATGGTTTCCAGCAATCAGACCTCTGCCTATCCTGTTTCTGAGACCATCTGCTACAAAGAATCAGGTAATTAGTGTCCAAAAGGCAGGAGGAGAGAGAAAGATAAAGTCAGAGATGGATCCAGAGATGGAGAGACTGAGACTCACTCATGCACACAAACAGTGCTTTGTCCTCAGGTCTACATGTGAAGTCAAGTATGCCTTAAACAGAGAAGAGAGGCTTTTAAAAGGTGCAATTGGAGAACTTCTGATGCAGGATTGGTTGAATTGGGACATAATTAGGGAAGGATCTGGAAAGGAGGCACAGAAAGCTCTCTCTGTTCTGCAGTTCTCTCTCACCTTTTCAACTCCCACTAAAAAGCCTCATTCTTAGGTTCTGTGAATCCTGCTAGTCTCAGGCAGAATCATGCTCCACAACTTCCTAATTGCCTCATTTCTCACTAGTCTCTATTCAGTAGGTCTCTCAATTTTGCTCTTTATCATAATAAGAAAACCCTGTTGATCTTAATCAGCCGGAGACCTATCTGTCTGACACTATCTGTCTGACAAATGGCTTATGTACGAAGATAAGCGATGGTGTCATGAGTCAACTTATTTCAACTGACTATCCAGAGCACACTGTGAGAGAAAGTCCACTAAACCTCAATATAACACTCTTCTTCACTCCTGGATAGCCCACTTAATGAAAAAATGGACACGACAGATAGCAACAGAGCGCAGCTCGCTCTCCCAAATCCACAATGGTCCCCCAGGTAAGTAAAGGCTATTTTTTTTTCATTTCTCAGTCACCTAGTGGGCAAGAGAAAGCCACAGTCACAGTTTTTAGGTGACAATTCATGGATTTAGACAGGAACCCATCTAGTTTAATTAATATACTGGGTATCAAGAAGCTATTTGCTATACTTTCTAAGTGATTCTTTCTCACTGGTGGAGACAAATTGGGAATAATAGGTTTTCTCACCCTAGAAGCTCATACTCTGGATATGAGACAGGAGAGTTCATACTATGCATGTAGATCTCTTGCCTCTGTGTCTAATATGTGCTGAGAGACACATATTCCTCACAACATGCTTTAACATGCTTTTACAAATGCCTTGTAAAATGACCTCCTGCCTGGTTGGTCTTTATGAACCATAAGCTGTGGGATGCTGCCCTGAAGATGAACATAGTAATAGTGATTCGACTAGCAGTTCAAAGCCATTCCTTTACTCTGTTATATGAAGTCGAGTTTGTCATTGACAAAATATATTCAGGTACATTTCTATGTTAAAGGGACTGTGAGATGCATAGGTAAATGTGTTTGATTGTATTCAGTTTCACTTATCAATATAGATTAATAGGAAAGAACGTGGAAATAACCCTGGGTTAAGAGAAGGAAGAGTTCACTTTTTTTTTCATTTTGTCCCATCTAATCACTTGGATAGTGTTTAGGTGTTCTTGGTCAGTTACTTGGAGCCTCTGAGCCTTAGTTTCTTAGTCATTACAATGAAAATTTCAATTGCAGGATTGTTTTGAAAAAATAAACAAAAATTCCCTTTCTATTAGTCAAGGACTTTGTATAGGGAGTTGGAGAATTTTCTCATGACCAAATTTCTGTTAAATTTCTCAGTGTCCCTGAACCTGGACTCTCAGAAATCTCTCTCCATGATAGTACTGTACGGAAGAAGTCCCCACCAAAAAATACATGGCTGACATTTCTGAAAAAAGAGCTGGAATTCCTGGGGGTGAGTGAGCATCCTCCAAACTCAGCCAGAGTAAGGGTTTCTCTAGAAAAGAATGTTTGGTTGCATCAACTGTTTTTCCATTTGAGTTCATGAGGAGAAACAAGCCCTCTAAAAAATCTGGTAGATAAAGAGTTGACACCCATTAACAAGAAGGGAGAAGAGAAGAAGAATGCTTCTCTCTGGGAAGAGAGAAGCATTTCCTTATAAAGACCATAAGTTACTAGGACAGGATGGCAAGTAGGAGTGGAGGATTCATGGTCTCTATCTTTACTTAGGCAGAAAGAACAATTATTACTATTCAGCATGACTATGCAAATAAAGGCACATGAGAAATGTATTGTCTATCCATGCATTAGGTAGTGCTTGTAACAATTTTTATAGGGTCCAGGGGATACTGGAAAATACTATATTTGGATCACTTCTCAGAACACTCTAATATACTAAAGCAATTTCTCATATTTGGCCTCAATTATAAAGAAATTGATACAATCTTGAGAAAATATATTGTAATCTCACAAAACCCATGTGTTTTTCTATAGGCAACACAAATTCTGACTGCTTTGATATGTCTTTGTTTTGGAACAATTGTCTGCTCTGTACTCAATGTTTCAGACTTTGAGGAAGATATTTTTTCATCATTTAAAGTGGGCTATCCATTTTGGGGAGCAATACTTGTGAGTATATACCTACAGTTGTCTCTGAAATCACACTGAACATAGATTTTCTCTTACTCAGGTCCAGCCAGTTGTTTATCTCCAGTATTAAGATAATATTTATAATTCTTTCCATATATGTGGTCATTAACAACAACAGCAAAGGATTCTTGCTATAATTAACTGTAGGTTAAGCATTTAGCCCACAGTTTTATTAGATGAGAAACCTGAGACTAATAAAATTTAAATGACTTGGCCAAGGGACATTTACCTAATAGAAATTGAACCTAAACTTTCAGAATGCAATTCCAGGAAAATACCCCTAGTACTATTCATTAATAAAGTTACATGACAACTGCATATAATTTTATCTATCAATTAAAAATAATAATTAAAAATTATCTTCGTGAAGGGAAAGTAAAGAGATTGCCAAGGTGACAAAAACAAAGTCAACAGATATTTGGTGAATTTCTATGCCCTAGAAACTCTTTTTAGGTGCTTCCTTATTGTATCTCTTTTGATCATTGTACTGTCTGGAAAACAGACTGCTGATTGAGATCACAAGGATATATAGCTTTTTAAAGTACAATTGACATAGTACATAGTACAATTAAAGTACAATTGACATAAAATAAATTGCAAATATTTACAGTGTACAATTTGCTAATTTTTGCCACATATACACAGACATAAAAACATTACCACATCAATGTAAATTAACATATCCATCATCTTGTTCTACTTTGTAACCCCTGCCTGCTTCCCTCCCTGCACTCCTTGTCCTCCCATCCTCAAGAAACCACTGATATGCTTTCTGTAAATATAAATTAATTTGCATTTTCTAGAGCTTTGCATAAATAGAATTATACAGCATGTTCTCTTTACTGTCCATTTTCCTTTGCTCTGCATAATTGTTTTGCGATTACCCATTTTGTTTTTTGTATCGATACTGCATTCAAAAGAAAACATTTTAACTCTAAAATATGTCACGTTGGCTTGGCACTCTGCTAAACACTTAGTGCTCAGATCATTTGTTTAGGACTCTCCTTATGCCTCTATCATATTATATTTGAAACTTCTTTCTACCATCTGTTCATTCCAACCACTTAGCTTATTAAGTGTCTCTTAACATCATACAGTCTGAGTCTTTTGAAGATTGTTTTGAATTTGTGCTGTTGGACTTATATTTTTACCAAAGCTTTCATGATGTACATTTCCATGATCAACTACATGTCTATCTATTAATAATAGATTTTTAGACTCTGGAGATATATGTGCCACAAACACAATTCTTGCCTATAGGTATGGACAGTCTAACACAGAAGATGCACATACAAACAAATGATTATAATAGAATGAGAGTAGTGGAATAAAAGAGTCATGTACCAGTTGCTGCTGCACCGTGCTGCTCTGGGAATGACCCAAGGGCTGTCAGGGGTAGCATCACCTGGGGGCCAGGTATAAATGAAGAATCTCAGGCTTCACCCAGGACCTAATGAATGTGAATCCACATTTTAACAAGATCCTCACATAATTCATATATATATTTAATTTTGAGAAGCACTGTGCAGGAAATAAGAATAAGGAATACTGGGCTCACAGGGGACATTAATGACAGCTTTATAGGTAACCAAAATGTTTGGGGAATGGGGGTGAAATGTTGAAGAAGAGAGACTCAATGTATTTCCCCCCCTCCCTTTTGAACAGTTTGCTATTTCTGGATTTTTGTCAATTATATCTGAAAGGAAAAATGCAGCATATCTGGTGAGTTGCAATTCTGTCTTTGTCCATCCTTGAGAAGCTAAGAATAATAAAAGTTCAGGAGTCTTGAGACAGACATGTCTTCATCTCCTATATTATTAGTGAATGTGGATATGAAAATTTTTTTCAATCTATTTTGGATTGGAAGCCTTTTGCAACAGAAGTTGGATATAATCATTAGAAACATAAATTGTATCATTTGACATGCGATGAAGTTTAATTACCTAGACACTTGTTTTAAAGAGTCCTTACATAGACATTGTCCTTGTAGGTATATGCACATGATCAAAAAAAGGATTTGTTTTCAATTATAAGGAGACTGAGGAGAGGCCATGGGTGTCCATGTGGTTCCTGAATGCAGTCCAACAAGAAAGTAATATACTCTTCTTAAATAATAAATACATTTTCAAGATTTCTCTTTTTAACCTAAATTTTGAACAAATGCAGAGTTTATTGGATGCACTCAGCCCCAAAACCCAGGTAGGTTTACTGAACATGCCCCCAGGTCTGAGTGTTCTTCTTTATCGCCAGGTGAGAGGATGCCTGGGGGCAAACGCTGGCAGCAGTCTAGCTGGGGGAACAGGAATTGTCTACCTGATCATCAACCTAAAGAACAGTGTGTCTTATGTCTACTACAGTTGCGAAGAGGTTTTTGACCCTGACAACTGCTTTGTGGCTTCTTTTTCCACTGTATGTATTTCTTGTGGGATGGCTAAGATTTGGGATCCTAATCTAAGTAAAAAGCCCTGTTTTCCTTTACCATGAACACTATCCTTTTTTTGTAGTCTCCATCACAAAAGTATAGTGCCCTGTAGGTTCATGCAGTCCAGGGAGATGCTGGCCGCCTTCTCCCTCTACCCCAGCTAAATTCCTCAAGGTTGGAGTTATCTGCTGTGAGCAACCATGTATCTGGTTTTCCCATGTATCTTCACTTTATAAGGACTGATCATGCAGGGAGGGATAATAGCAGGGGCTACCATAAGAAATAAACTTTTGAGGCACCTATCCTGTGACTCTAATTACCTTTTTGATTGTTGTTGGTTGTTGTTCAACAGGAAATTGTGGCGATGGTACTGTTTCTCACCATTCTGGGGTTCTGCAGTGCAGTGTCACTCACAGTATATGGGGTTGGAGAAGAACTCAGAAGAAGTAAGGTAGGTGGGGGCCTGATACTGAATCCTAAATGGCAGGCTAAAGAATTTGAGCTTTATCCCTTAAAAATATGGCCTGGATTTTCTGGAACATTTCTTACAGAGAATTGTTTCTCCAAGTTTCATTATTTTGGTTTCCAAATCTCATGTTTTAAATCACATTTTACACTCATAAGTAGCACAAGTGTCATAATATATCCCCCCTGACTGAGGGCTAAGAAAAGAGGATCTTTATAATTTTAGAAAATGCAAATGCCCTGAAATGTGTTGAGCATGAGAGATGAATGTGCAGGCAGCATGTGGTGGAACCACACAGGTATCTGGCCTTATTTTCTGTCCCAGAATAGATTTGTGTACTTGTTCCTGCTCGGTCCCTTTTTTGCCCCTTGACTTTTCCCTTCGCACTTGCTCTAAAGTTTCAACTTTCTTTCCTTCCTAATTCACGACAACCGACTGCATTTCCACTTGCCTCCCCCTCCCTTACACCCTTGATGAGAATCACCAGCACCTGATACACACACACTTACTTACACCTGATGAGTGAAACACTCTCTCCATCTGTCCACGTTCCTGAAGCATCCAAGTCTGGACTCCTTTTTAAATCACCCTCCTCCAAAGACAAAGATGACAAATATACTAAAGAATAATATCGCCAACTTTTCCTCAACTGATATAATTTCTTTGGGGCCCTCTTGGCCAGCCAATCTAGTTTTCTGGAGATGGAGGGAATGATTAGAGGGTAATGAGAGAGTGTGAGATTCAAAAAGACACAAGTAGCTGAGATAAGCCTCTTGAACAAGACTTCTAGTGATGGAAAATTCTTGGTGGTTGATATGGAATGATTTTTGCCTCATCAGGTTCCAGATGATCGTCTTTATGAAGAATTAAACATATATTCACCTATTTACAGTGAGTTGGAAGAGAGAGTGGAAGAGTCTCCTCCCACTGATTCATAAGAATCATATATCCAAAACATTCAGATTCACAGCCAAGGGTCCAGAAAGCCAAGGTCTTTGTTTAAGGGGTTACTGGAAGCATTTTTATTCTCTCCACAATTTCCTGCCAATCTTACATTAGATTTATTCCCCAGATGACAATATTTTGTTTTCGTTGCTTCTGTTCACTTAAATATGCTCCCCCCATTTGTAGATATGATAGATTCCTATTTTTTTTATTTCAGATTCCTATTTTTCTTGTTTTATGTTATAATCTCACAACCATTCTTTCTGGGAAGTCAACATGTAATAAGTAAGATTTTACCATGTCCATAACTGGGCATATAGGGAAAACAAGAAAAAGCCTGGTTGAGAGTTGAGTTAAACTTTGATAGTTTAATAATATATGGTTCTTAGTTCTTTTTGGAGTTTACAATATAGCTACAGTTGGGCATGATATGCACCCGCCCAGCCATACCCACCTGTATGCACACATATATATATCTTATGCTATATGTAACTTTCTATATGTAAATATTTTACAAACCCTCAATGATAATATATTTTTACAAAGACACAAAGTTTTATAAAAATCTGTATATTGCCCAAATCACCTGCAAGTTCACTGGCATGGTATTGTTCAATAATGTTTGCAGATTGATGCATAGGTAGTAGGGAGTTTCATTAAGTTACCCGTTATCTGGTGATATGTGTAGGTAAAAACAAGGAAACTATAAATGGAGAGATCATTTAATGAAACATTTGTGATGAAAGAAAAATAAATTAATAAAGACCTCAGCTGAAATGAAGTCAATAAGAATGGAGAAGAATGGTCGTGTCTAAAACATATAGAAAAAGAGTAATTGCTACATTTTGTTAGTAAGCTAAAAGATAAAGTTAGACAGCAATTTGGTTGACTAATACATTAAGCGTTTGAGTCTAAGATTAAAGGAGAACATCTGGTAATGTTGAAAAATAATAGAATGTCAGAAATATGAATGGTGGAATAAGACTGCAGAGAGACCTAAATTAAGCTCGGTCTTAGACTTTCATTTTGAGGAGACAAAGGGAAATGCAATAGGAGAGGGCCCAATGGCAGCCACTACAGAGTTCTGGTAAAGATAAAATTTGGTGACAGAGGTTTAGTGTCATTGCAAGAGAGATAATCATTAGATGAAGCAAGTTAGCACTCTGAGAGAATTATTTTGAGATAGAAGTTAAACCTCACATGTCTATAATCAGAGGGAAAAAATAAGGATGAGATCTAGAGTGGCAGACGTAAGCATTAGTCAGAAAAGGGGTCTGTAAAACAGTAGCCTGAAGTAGAGAAAGATTAGATAAAGAGAGAATAATTAACCACAGAGAAAGTGTCTGTTGGCTTGGGCAAGAGAAGAGTCCACAGTGATAAGTCAACTCTAGATAAGGCGTGGAGATGAAGCAAGGAGAATAGCAACAGTGAGCAAATGCTCAGGGGCAGAGGGGTACGGTGATGAGTGAATGAATCAAACATTCGCAAAGGCATTTAGAGAGAGAAAGAAACAGGGTATACGTGAGAAATAAGATAGTAGATTGTGAATAGAAGGTAGTGAAGAAAAATCAAGCTAAGCAAAATGATTTTGTTGCTGTTTGTTGTTTTTAAGAGAAGGAAAAAAAAATACTTCATGCCTAAGTAGAAGAGTCCAGTGGAGGGACTGAAAATCAGTTTGGAGGTATTAGTCACAATTAGTTAATGAAATAATTAGTTACATTTCATGTATTTAGGATGCCAAAATTAAAAGGTGACAGGTAGGTGTCAATTTGCCTAGACTATTCACTATGAAAATGAAAACACCAATCACACAAGAAGTGATTTAGAGACGTATTATGCTTTAACTTCAGGATCTCAGGCTTTCCATTTTCAGTTTTCTAGAATAAAAATTTTGTTCCTCCAAATTTGACAGCAGAATAAAAAAACACAACCTTTTACTGTGTAGTTTGCTAAGCTGCATCTCCATTCTTGGTCATGCGTAGTTAATCATATCACTTCTATAACATATATGTTCATATCCAGATTCCTAAAGTTGGCCTACTAGGACCTCTGGAAGTAGATCCAGTCTGTCTTTACAATTGCATGGTATATTACACATCTTTTTATTCAACTCAATTCCTATTTTAACCACAACGTTGACTAGATGTTTCCTATGTACATCGCATAATTTTTGAATTTTTCCTCAAGAATGTTCTAAGAAACATTGTCCCATCTCTGCCTGCCTTTTATCACACGCTCACCTCAGGCACACACAGAGCACACAGCTGATGTGCTCTTCACACTGTCATTGCTCCACATTATCTTTCTAAATTTCAACTTAAAGATCATCTTCATGAAGACCACCAAATGCACACCTATGCATTCAGCCTTAATTTCTTGCACCATAGCTGATCTATCCAACGATGCGGCATAGTATCATTAATTATTAGTGTGCTTGTGATCCTTATGTATTTTCAATTATCAGTATTTGTAATAAATTGGAATCATCTAACTTGGTTTCTTGCCTGTGTTTGTGTTTATATATGAGGTTGAGGGACTGTTCAAGGATACTGGGGAAACAAAGCATCAATTAAATGATGCCAAGGACCAAGAACAGTTTCTAGAGTCTTCCTTTTCATCAACGCTTTGTCAAATAGGATGCTCTACAAAGCAACCCCATAGACAGAAAACAGACTATAACAACAATCACCAGCCACCTCTTGTCAATAAATGACAGAATAGAGTTGAAAGGAAACTGGAGCCTGAGTCACATTTCATAAGTTAGTCTTGACTTTAATTTATTTGCTATGCTATGTGAACTTGAGAAAGTCATTTTTCCTGTGGACCGCAGGTTCTCCATCTGAAAATGAGCAATTTGGAACAAAAGGTCCCCAACTGATCTTTCTGTTTTCATATTCTGTGATTTTTGATATTTAGGATTTTTGGTAATCGTAATTACTAAGTTTGTGGTTGGGATAGTGACAGCCATCAGAGCTGTTTGATGCACATATTTTCAAAGAAACAACTCTCCACTTTGGATAAATAGCTATGTGGTCTAGCAGGACACCTGGAACAATAATTATTTCTGGATCTCCCTGACAAAAGCTAATCAAAAGCCTTTTTCTAAAAATTGTCTTAGAAATAACATTTCCCAAATAATTCCCAATATATGAGGTGTGGATCTGCCTATGAAAATAACTGATAAAACTGGGCACATATTCATAATTGCAGTTTGATTTAGAGTGTCAGGTTAGATTTATATATTCAAGAGTGTGAGAGTCCATTGACAGTAGCCATCTGTGTTACATGAGTATTTCCCTCCACTGGAAAATATCTGTTCACTCTACAAGCAGTAAAGTGGGCCAATGTTTGTCTCTAAACAACTTCTATCTGGGACTCTCTGCATGGGGCTTTGCTGAACAAAGTTGGGGAGCATGGATTGTTTAGAATGTAGACTTTGGAATATAATATACCCGGAAGCAAAGTGTGGTAGCGACGTTAGATATTAGCTCTATCATCTTGGGTAACCATTTTATTTTACCTTAGTTTTATTTTTCTTTCATTTCTTAAATGGAGATATTGTGTATAACTACTTTAAATACATTGTGTATGCTCAAAGATCATGTAGCCAAGTTCCTGGAATGGTGAATGGAACATATTTTTTTATTCATGTATATTGATGCCTAATCCTGAATTTGAAATTGGGAAAAGAGACAGTGTCCCAACTTCTCAGGAGCCTTTGACAATATCCACCTATCCCTTAATTCTGGTTGGAGACAGTGGGTTTAAGACCCTGAGGGAGATCAGAAAAGGTAATTATTTGTAGCTTTCACGTAGAATATTTCTAGGTAAATTGAACTGCCAGAGATATATATTAAAAGATGACGTTGTCTTAGTCTTAAAATGGCAGAGAAGTAGGTGATGACAGGCTATGGGGAAAAGGCTATCAGGTGAGTTTTGGGGAAACCTTTAAAAACATATCAACTTTCTTCATCAATGAGAACTACATTAACCCATCATGTCTGCCTACAAGGAACAAACCAGTGGAAAAACACAGAACAAAACCTCAATCCATAACAAATGCAAGGAATACAGAAAACCAAAGTCAATTTTTGGTGCCAGACAGAAGAACTCATTTCCTGTTCTTGTTCTTTGAGGGTCCCATAAAACACTTTTGGATAGGAATCTGGCCTGTACTGGGGACAGATGTAGGCTGGACAGAAGGAGGCTGACAATTACTCTATGTGACAGTGTTAGGAATGGTCTTTTATAATACATGGTATGGCATTTTGCTTATATGGTATGGTATTTTTCAATGACGTTTTAAAGAGACAATTGTCCCATCATAGACAGTTGTGTCTCCATGTTTTGCCATTTGTAAATAAATTGATATTTTATCTAACAAGATGCTATGAATATGGCAATAGATCTAAATAAGGGATGATGCCCTGATTTCAGACCTTTTGCTAGGACACAAAATAGAAGATGTGAATATGCTATGAATCTTGCCCTTCAGGAGTTCATGTTCAAATAGGGAGAGAGAAAGATCTACTTGTGCAAATAGAAGATGCTGTTAGAACTTAGAGGAAGAGTACCTCTAGCATGGGAAAGTGCCATGGGAAATCAATAATTAAATTGAAAAAGTTGAACTAGAATTCTAAATCTTATGAGAGAGTAAAAAAGAGAATAAGGTCAAAATTAATTGAATTTATGTTATGTCTCTAGCCTTCTGCTGGAAGTTTAACTTGTGTTATTTCATTTCAATCCATGAAACAAAATTTTGAGGTAAGAAATACCTCTTTTTTTTAAAGCTGTAAGTTTCTTTACACAGCAAGAATAAGAACCATTTGCCCAAGGCCACTTAGCCAGTAGATTATAGAGCTATAATAGGATTTAAACCCAGGCCAGCTTGACTTCTGTGTTCTTCCTACTTGGCTTTACTGCCTCTCTTAGCCATGGGAGGTGTGTAATAAATGAATCCTATTTCCCAAGTGATTGTTCATTTGTTCTTGAGATAGAAAACATGGAGTGTTAATTGGTGGTATAGTTCTATGTAATTATCTCCACATAACCAGTTTTTCAAAAAAATCTGGACACAAGAACTATGTCTCTATCAGCCCCTGGAATCATCTATTTCCAGGTCTTTAGTATTGCCTGGTATCTTAGATCCTTTTACTAGAGTTTGTAAAAGATGGAAGGTGTCTACTTCTTTAAGAATTCCTCTTCAAAGGGAGGATACAATTCTCTACATATGGTGAGTACACACTTGATTCTCTTAGGGTTTTGTTACAGAATGAGGACTTTTGCTTCCAGTGGTATTATAGACTGGAAGCTATAATAGCTACAATTTAAGCTATAAAATTGTGGGGAACCAAAATTCATATGTTGAATCCTAACTCCTGGTACCTCAGAATGTAACATATTCAAAGATAGGGTCTTTAAAGAGGTAATTAAATTAAAATGAAAGTATTAGAGTGGACCTTAATCCAATATGAATGACGTTTTTATAAGAAGAGGAGATTAGGACACAGACACGTCGTACAGACACATCATATGAAGACACAGAGAGAAAATGGCCCTTTAGAAGTCAAGAAGAGAGGCCTGGAACAGATCCTTCCTTCACGGCCCTCAGAAGAAACCAGCTCTGCTGACACCTTGATCTCAGGCTTCTATCCTCCAGAACCGTGAGAAAATAAATTTCTGTTGGTGAAGCCACTCAGTCTGCGGTATTTTGTCATGGAGCCCTAGCAAACTAACATAAATGGGATGGTCTCCAGGCCTCAAGTATATTTTTTCTTTGTCCAGTTCTTTATATCCGTAGCATTATCCATTGCTGCTGAGGGAAAATTGATCATTGGTCTGGTAAGTATTCCCCCTGGATATCAGAACTGTACTGTGTGTCTCAGTTAGTAAAGTTCAGTGGGAGACACAGCAGAGACTTTGTAATATATCTCCCTGGCCATTTGGAAAACCCTAACTTAGCTAGTGAGACACATCCCCCATCAGAGCATTGTGGCTCAGTCAAATTTCACTGTCCTATGACACGCTGACCTTGGGCTTCGTGCCTCTTGCATATGTTACTAAAAAGCCCAACAGTATAGCTAGAAGTACAACCTACCTTCAGCACTAGAGATGGAGAATCTCCCAGTTGCAAGTCCAAATACCTCCAATGTGTGGCTTTCCATTTGTCATTCTGACACACTAGGAAGAAATTAGCTGAGAACAACATTTGATGTTTTTTGTTCTCGCTCAGATTTGAGGAAGCCTGACAATGAATATAATCAGTGCCACAGCTTCAGAAAGTAGGGTGTGGGGTGCTTTATTAACTATAGCTGAGAAATACAGCAATTGGAAATGAGTTTGTAGTGCTAAGGTCAACTATATGCTTTAGTAAGTGATTCTTATTTTAGTGAGAGCATATACTGAACCTGTAGTATTGTCAGAAGCATCTTTGGGATTTTGCAGAGTAGTCCCAGGTAGAAGCTGCCCTTTCACCTGACAGAAAAAGAACTGAGCATTTTCCACCAGATAAAGGGATTCCCTGACCACAGTGCTGTTTTTTCCCTTTGCATGTTTGCCACGTGGAAAAGGCAGTTAAAAAAATCTAAGATGTCTTTTTTTTTTTTTTTTTGATACAGAGTCTCACTCTGTTGCTCGGGCTAGAGTGCCATGGCATCAGCCTAACTCACTGCAACCTCAAACTCCTGGGCTCAAGCGATCCTCCTGCCTCAGCCTCCCGAGTAGCTGGGACCCCAGGCATGCGCCACCATGCCTGGCTAATTTTTTCTATATATTTTTAGTTGGCCAATTAATTTGTTTGTATTTTTTTTTTTCAGTAAAGACGGGGTCTCACTCTTGCTCAGGCTGGTTTCAAACTCCTGACCTTGAGTGATCCACCCGCCTTGGCCTCCCAGAGTGCTAGGATTACAGGTGTGAGCCACTGCTTTTAAAGTCACCAATAAGATGTAAGAATAAAAGTCAGATATGAGGGACTTTCAAGGGTGGGAACCTGAACAATTATTACCTACTTTGTGCTGAAACTAAGAAACATAACCCCAAAGTAAAATTTAACGGAAGTAAACTTATCCTGGAACAGGTTTTGCACATATCTGGGTTATTAAATGCTTGGAATTGACCCATATATCCATTCACTTCTATCTATCAATGGGTTAACTGATAATTCGCTTTTGTCCAGGAAGAGGTAAGTTTAGGATGCAGCAGGATGTCAGGGAGGAGCAGCTTTCTGTCACTAGAGGTGACTCTCCATTACTGACACTGAGGGGTGTAGTACGTGCAGAAGGAAAAACTACAGGCTATAAGTTCAAGATCGTCTTTCTTCCGTGTCTTTGTGAAAATGTTCAACTATATTTGTGGATCTATAGTCCTATAAGTAATCTCTGGCACAACCTTTGCAATCTTGGAGAGTAGACGGGCTCACTAAACATAAAATCTTTACTCCCAGTTTTTGTTAAATGTTGGTTATGTACATTCAGTGTGATGGTGTTGAAGATAATTCCATTTCCTGTATGGGAAAACGTGGTCTTGTAGATTTTTCCAAAAAGAGGAACCACTCTGAAAAACAACATCATCTGTCTTGTCTCTCTTCCTTTCTCAGTCACAATATGATAAGACATGAAAACTCCTGTTTCTTGTACAATCTTATGCTTTATTATTTGTTCCTCTCTTTACTCATAGTTTAAGACATAAATATTTTTCCTCATATTCAGAAAACATTTGAAATTTAATCACTAACCTATCAAGATGAAATAAGTAACTTTTCTGTTGGGGTTCCTCCAATCAAGGAGAATCTCTCTTGGTGGGGTCCATTTAAAGGGCCTTATCATGTTACTGTCGGTAGGAGTCTGAGTCAAATCAAAAACATGCAGTAGGTTGAATGGGGTACCTTTAATATAATAAATTATTAATAAGAATGAAAGGGTAATTATACTATATAAGGAAACTCTATATGGTACCCTAGGGCTGAGAGAGATAGCTCAATGTAGGACAAACTTGGAAGGGGTTCAGACTTCACTAGAGAAAGTATAGTTCAGCTACCTGATAAAAGAGAAATTGTTGGCTTAACCAGGTTGGAACTGGTCTGCAGTTGCTGGACAAATAATACACAATCTGCCAGAGTGTGGACAGGGAGCACGTGACCATAGGCGCCATAGGTGCGCAGTGGGAGTGTGGGTGTAAGTTGGGGCAGAAGGCCTTCAGAGTGCCCAGGGCCTGCAGAAAGAACGATGGCTCCATGTGTGACCCTCCAGGCACACGAGGCTGTGTGCCGGTTATATGAGGTTTGCCAACGGAATTAGCAGATGGCCGGCCATGCAGGCCTCTGGTTTCCATGTCAAGAAGGTGGCCAGATCGAGACTGTGAGGTTGCAGTGGATCACATCCTGAGTGTGGTCGCTGGCAGTAATTGTAGGATGGCTTTGCTCCTGCAATGTCCCTCTTCCACCTGCTGCTGGCAAGCTTACCATCTTGTCCACTTTAATGGAGAAATGCTTGAAGGAATTTTGTTGCTTTTCACAGAAGTGCTTTCAGAGTTGAGAAGCAATGAAATGATTAACTGACACACTTCTTTAGTGGCCACTTGGCCCATAAAAATGAAGAGATTAATATTTGCACAAGATGTAGGTGCAAGGTGCTCTGATACCTGCCCTTTCCTGTACTTGGTCACTCTAGCTAAAGTTTGTCAATTTTGTTGATATTTTAAAATAACCAACTTTTGGTTTTATTGATTTTTCTCTATTATTTTTCTGTTATTCATTTCCTTGATTTCCACTATAATCCTAATTATTTCCGTATTTTTGCTTACTTTAGATTTAGTTCACTCTTCTTTTTCTACTTTTTTAAGGAGAGCACTTAACTTAGGTTATTGATTTGAGACCAAAAGTCTTTCTTTAACTGTATCTCCTAGATTTGGGTATGTTATATTTTCTTCTTCATTCAGTTCAAAATATTTTCTAATTTCCCTTGTGATATATTTTTTATCCACGGTTAATTGAAATGTGAATAATTTTAACTTCCATTTATTGGAAATTTCCCAAATTTATTTCTGCTATTGATTTCTAACATAATTCTGTTTTGTTCATATAATATACTTGATATTACTTAAAATCTTTTTAAATTGATTGGATCTGTCTTGTATTAAGACCAAGAATAAGATCGGTATTAGTTTTCTATTGCTATATAACAAATAAATTATCTACTTAGAGGCTTAATATAATCCAAATTTATTATCTCACAGTTTCCTTGGGTCTGGAGTGAATGGGTTCTCTGCTCATGATCTCACATGGCTGAAATCAAGCATTGGCCAGGGATGCAATATCATCTCGGGCATGGGGTCCTCTTTTCAGCTCATTCAGGATATTTGCAACATTCAGTCCCTTGCAACTCTGAGAATTAATTTCAAATTTCTTGTTGTCTGTCAACTGGGAGCCTCTTAGAGGCCGTCCACTTTTTTCTGTCACATAGCCTTGTCTACAACATGGCAATTGACCCTTTGTGGCCAGTAGGAGAATGTCTCTGCTGCTTCTCTGAGTTCCTCTGTCTCTGACCTCTAGACCCAGATTTAAAGGGCTCCTATGATTAGGTCAGGCTGCCCAGATAATCTCCTTTTGATTAACCTAAAGTCAACTTACTGGTAACCATAACTGTATCTTTGAAAGTTCTTTTGCCATATGACATAGCATAATACTGGGGGTGATATTTCATGATATTCACAGGTTTCACCCAAATTCTGGGAGGAAATTACGCAAGGGCGAGGATCATTCAGAGTCATCTTAAAATTCTGCTTACAACATGTATGACCCCTGCCACGGTGGCTCAGGGCAAGGAAAACATGACAAGATCTTTCAAAGAAATGGAGTTCATGTGCTACGTCTGTGTGCACGTGCTGAGGCTTAACACGTATGCTTGAACAATTGTTCTTTCTTACTGTGACATAAGAAAAATATTATGAACTAGTTGTCTCTTATGAACAGAGAAGTGTTCCTGGTTAGCTTCTGTTTGCTTATTTGTTTAGTTTGAATATGGTGGTGAGAAAGGGCTGTTCAAATTTAGGTTTATATCTATCATTTTTGACTTACTCTGTGTTTAAAGGAAAAATAGCAAAATCAGTTTTCAAATAAAATATGCACTCAAGTGAAGATTTTTATTTTGAAGCCAGTTACTTTTATACACCCTGAACTTGTCTCCATGTATTAATGAGTAAAATACATGTGTTAAAACACTAGAGCCTATTATAAAGGAGTCTGAACACCCCCAAAACTCAGTTAACTTATGTTGACAATTAAGGAGTGCAAGAAAAAATGTCTCCTTTGCATCACCATGATCCACTGAATCGTCATCATTCTGCCTAATTTCCTGAGGACCATTTATGACTATTTTAACAGTCTAGGAAAAGGTAATTGATAGCTCTGCACTTTTGTTGAAGTCAATATCAGGCAAATCAAGAGACCCTCATTCAACATATATATTCAATTAGAAGAGAACAATTTTTAAAAATGTTCATTGCCTAACAAGCTCACATTTAGGAAACTGAAACTTTGCCTTTTAAATAATTATTAGGTTTTCTATATTATCCTAAAGACCAACTTTCTGATGAATATTCCACCCCTCCCCCTTTTCCCTAAGGATTCTATAGCTCTTGATATCCAGGGCCACACTTCCTTGAGGGCATGCTGGATGCATCCTTGTAATTCTGAGGCAGGAAACGCACAACCTGGAAGAAACAAAATATATCTTGAGACTTCACTCAGGTTCAACTTTTTATATATATTAAATATATTCAAATATATCTTGATGCCATTTCATCCAACTTTATACATAGGATTCTTAGCTATTCCAAGATGAGTATAGCATATCATAAAATTCTTCATATAATTGCTGTTCATTAGCCTGGTATTCATTCTGTTCTCTGCAACAAAATTTTGGACAAATCAAAGCTTTTTAATTCTGCTAACTGAAGACATAAATCCATGGTTGTGGCAGTGCTGTGTCCCATGTAATTTGATTCAACAATAGTTTTTTATATTTTTTAGGGGAAAAAAGAATTTTAAAATCACAAGAAGGGAAAAGCAGAGCATAAGACATTTACTGAATCCAGTCACATGTTCAAATGCCCTTTACCAAGTTGAGACTGTTAAGGAGACGAGTGGCTGTGGCTGAATTTATCCCTGCTTAGAACGGAGGCACGCCAGGTCCTCGTGTCCTAAGCACAGGCACAGCTCATAGCATAATGCCAGACAAGTCATTTAACTTCCCAGAGCATCTGTTCTTTCACTGGAAAAAATGGGAAAATTGAAAAAGTTGATTTCTCAGGCTTAACTATCTTCACATCCAGTGACCCTCAGCTGGTCAGCTACTTAAATTGCCATTCCTTATCTATCTCCCATCACCATCAAAACCACCTCCCACGTATATCTCATGACCAACTGAGTGTTCCTTCTGCCATTCTTGGTGACATAGCTCAACACAGCCCAGAGATACAGCCAGCAGGATTCAGTGAGGCTGGCCAGCGCACTCACCTGGTGGAAGTCGGAGTGAGCCTGTTTCCACCAAAGCACAGCAGTGAGCACAGCTAGGCAGAACTCCAGCACAGTGCAAATCAGCATCAAAGACAATGTTCCCTGAAAGTCAGGAAGTAAGAGGTTGGTGTTGCTTGAGTCAACAGAAAACTTCATGCCTGTTTGGGAGATGACTGTGGAGATAAAGACCATCTCGACCATCAGAGAACAAAGTAAGGACATTGTCAGGAAGGGAATAGTAACCTCCCCTAATTCACAGTTGGCTCAATTCAATCCTTTCACTCATTTATTCTCTTGGGAGGAGAAGAGGCAATGAGTGGGAACTAAACTAACCCATCTTATACACTTGTTTCTGACCTGTTTGAGACACATAATTCTGATGACATTGTTCACTCAGTAAGAAAGGAGAGTGGTGTGATGACTCCCAGGATGGAGAATCAACAGCTCCCATTCTAGTCACACTTTTCCTGCTTAGTAACTATGTGAGCCTGGACAAGTCTCCTTCCTTCTCTAGCTCTTGTTTCTTAATATTGTTTCATATACTTGTTTCATAATATTTCCTTCTGGGAGACTTGTGAAGATCATAGGTTTTGACTGTGCAAGACCTTTGTAAAATTCAATATTGCCACCCCTTTCTATATCCGAACCCTTTTGGATTTTTTTTTTGGGTGGGGGCTGTTTTGGTAGCTGTAAGAGTTAGAAAAAAACCATCAAGGTAGCAAACTGCCACAGTTGCTAATAACTCAAACCAATTAAAAAGAAACTACACCAAGAGGTAGGTTCTACCATTTCTCTCTTGAGGCATCCTTCATGCAGAACTGGCCATCTGATAAAAAAGGGAGATTACTTGATTGCATACATCTCAAGTTCACAGTATTTACACACAGTTTAAAAGGATATACAACTTGTCTCCATTACCTAGAAATTGTCCCAGCAAGCAAGCTCAACATAATATCCCTTATTTGTAATGTAAAATTGTCCCATCATAAATTTATACTTTATCCACTACAAAGACTCTTGCCAAACTTCTCTCTAGAACTTTTCCCAAAGTGGAATTGGCTGTGCTAGGTGATAGTTTATACCAATCACCTTCAGCCTCATTTGCATGTACTTTTTCTCATTCTAATATCATTAACTTGGGGAGAAGCAAAGCCAGCTTTATAAGGAATGGCTACAAGCATGAATTTGACCAGACATTTCTATCTGTCCATCTTCTGAGTCTTTGGCTTGTCCCACCTTTATGATCACAGGACAATAAATATTCCACAACCTCCTCATTCTTATGTTACCTGCTTTTTCTCTCAATGCATTGTTGATGATATGCCCATTTATCTTCCAACTTAAGACATATTATTTTTGCTAGCCAAACTTCACTGATTTCCTTGTTCTGAAGAGATAGATTTCTTTACAATCATTATCAGTTAACATTCTCCACCTCCCCATATTTTTTATCTCCTGATTTAATATATCACACTTCTTTAAGTTATAACAAAAAGCAACAATGGTGTTTTGGGATTTTTTGATAGAGGCCAGTCTCACTGGGGCTGGGTGAAGGGTTTCTAGCTCTTTCTCCCACCCTTACTGAGAAAACTGTTCTGGACTGTTGGGGTACCTGTTGCCTACAGGGTACAGGTTGGAAGGGAAGCTAATGGACTGAAGGAGTAAGAGTAAGGGTTTGTGGAGCGATATCAGCACAAACAGTAAGTAGTGGTTACTAGTCAGCTAGTTAGATTCCTGCACTATTGAACTTTACGAAGCCTTTTGTGTGCTCATGCATCTCTAAGGGGATTTAGAGGTTCTGACAGGACCCTTATTTTCATGAAGCAGCTATGGCCTAGTTTCTATGAATCACATTTTGAAAATGCTGAATGAGAGAAGTCTAGCAATGGTCAGTTCCAGTTTGTTTTAAAAATTCACAGGTTATGGGAAAAGGAAAGCACAGTGGAAAGGAAGAATGTCCAGGCTTGGAAGCGCAGCTTCAGAGCTGCGGCTTTGTTGGTGGAGAGCTGGGTTACTTTCCATCCCTCCAATTAAACTTCTGTTTTCTGCCATTGAGTCCAGTATCAGTTGGGTCATCAATATGAATTTTGAAGTTGCAAAGTGTAAGACAAAATTGGAAATTTATGAAGTATTTACAAAAATTCTATGATCAATAGTTTGTCATAAACAGAAATACATAGTCTTTATGAGAGCAGACCAAAATCAATCATTGTCTTTAAGTAGCCTTTTCCTTTTAACTATAAGAACAAGAAGAAAAATAACCATCAAAAGTAGATACACTTTGTTGAAGTCTTGGAGCACTCAATAGTGACGATTTAATATTTTAGGAGTTTACCCACCTTTTTAGGAGAGGCAGTGTCATAGGCTCTGAAAATGACCCAATTTGTACTGCTGGGCAGTGAACTGAAGACTACCTTTCCAGGGAAGTATAGCCCTATTCTTAAGTGGAAGATGATAATTAACACTGAATGTTGTCTCTTAAAGTTCACAAAGAACCCAGTGATTGATGAGGACAGTGATTGCTGGCAGGGATTAGACATTTATATAGCATGATTTAGTTTTTAACAATGACGTGACATGAATTTTTTCAGAATACAGTCTGGCCTGTAGTATTGAGACATACGAAATGGGAATGGCTAACTATTTTCACTTGAAACTATGCGAGTTCCACAGGTCACAGGCTTCCATTCCTTTGTGCCAGTTTGATATTATTCCGTTCCTTCCCTCGTGTACCTTATCTGTATTGCTGAATTTTCCCTCACAATCCTCTGTTAAAGAAAATACCACACACATGCATTCTTTTGGCTATAGAAGTATACTCGAGAAACTTTTTGCTTGTGATCCAGCTGAAGTGTTCAAAGCACGTGGAAATCGCTTACTGGTGACAGTTGGACATTGTGTTTATTTCCCCCTGTGGAGGCCTAAACTTTCTTTTCTTCACAGGTAAAGTCAGTCATAAATCTTTTATTTGCTGCGTATACTGGAGATGTGTCTGCACTTCGAAGGTACGTTTCTAGGGTGGATTCGCATGTGGTCTACTGATGTTTATGAAGTTGCTTCTGGGCGAGTAGCGATTTTAAGGCTAAGGTCTCACTTCCATTTTCCTTTAATGAAAATGACTCAAACAAAATTTATATTAAATCCACACTTCCAGTGCCTTAGGCTTACTGTCCAATCTTGTCCTGTCCTACCTCTTATAAAAGCCCAGATCTGTTTTCCCAGGTAGTAACTGTTAACCGAATCTGGCTAATTGGTATTAGTGGCTTACTGGAACTGGACAATGCTTCTCACTCCCCACCCACCCTCCACTCCCCGTCTTTGGGGCGGGTGTGACAGAGGTGGGGAGGCAAATAGGGCTAACCGGCATCCCGCAGATCACCAGGATTAGAAAGACCGTATATGGAAAGGCCTGTCTACCTAACATAAGGTCTCCTGTATAGAGTTGCACCTGATTTTTAAAGTCGAAAAATGTCTATGAGTAATTTCCTCCATTGTTGTAAAGTCTAATTAGTTCTGTACTAACAGACTGTGGAATGTTAAAGAATGGCAGTCTCAGTGAAAACACGTAACTTCACTGTAGGTATTAGTTTCTTACCCTTCTGAGATATAAACTTTTGTCTAGTTGTGCTGTTATTCTTGAGTCTTGAATAATAATGTAACAAAGCTTAATTCTGTGAGAGATGGCTGACATTTATCTTAGCCAGAAAAAGCAAAGCTGAGGAAGAGTGGTGAGTGGCATTCACCTAAGACACATGTGCCCTGGTCGAACAGGGTCCCTAGTTCCTATTAATGAGCTTGGTGAAGGATGGAATCTCTGACAGGGCCTTAGACTGAACTGATGGGGTAAATGTTACAAGTGTGAATTAAATTTCTTTTATACATAATGAATAGCTATGCTTACGAATTTTCAGATTTGCACTGTCAGCCATGGACATGGAACAGCGGGACTATGATTCTAGAACAGCTCTCCATGTAGCTGCTGCAGAGGGTAATTCATGAACCACTCATATATTTTTTTCCAGATTTAATTTCTACTCGATACTAAAATCTGCTTTTTTTGGGGGGGTGGTGTAGGTCATGTTGAAGTTGTTAAATTTTTGCTGGAAGCCTGCAAAGTAAATCCTTTCCCCAAGGACAGGTGAGTGATTACCTTACCTTATATCCTAAGTCAGTATTTTATTAAAAGGTCTATAATAGTCAAGTGATGGTGTATTTAAATCCACTAAGACACTCTTGAACTTGCTGTAGTATTTTATAAGGGCACCAAACAAAACTTTGTTTCTGCTAGTTAGATCATTCTGTCTCCCATATCCTATTTTTTGTCTAAGAATGACATCTTATTTAGAAATGTTTGGGTTAGTTTGACTCTCTGTCAGTACACTGTGTGAAGAAAACAATTCTTTGGGAAGAGAAAACAGTTATTTTGTCCTCATAGGGCTTTTAACTACACAGGGGAGGTAAGATAAACATTTATAGAAGTGTATAAAAAACTGTAAGAAAACTGTTGTTAAAGAACTCTAAAATGAATGTATTGGAGTTGAAATTCATTTGGGTGAAATCAGTTTTAGAAGGCTTCGTGGAAGTTGAATTTTAATCAGTGCTTTGGGGAAGAGATGAGATTTGAAGGCCCAGAATGAAGAGAAGGGCATTTTGTCTAGAGTGGAAGAAGTCTGCTTGGAACACGTTCTGCTCCTCTCTTCCCTCCTGGGTCTACATGGCAAACTGCTGTCCATCCCGCAGCACATGCCATCCACGGAGTGGTCACGGCAGGGATAAGAATGCAGCTTACATATATGCACATATATGTACAGTTAACTCTAGACTCAGAGCCTTGGACATTACTTGCTGGAGTGGACGAGTCAGTGAGCAACGAGAATTTAGAAAAATGGAAGGGAAAAATACTTTTGGAGATGTTTAATACATATAAGGAGTTTGGATTTGATATTTTAGGCCTGGGAGCTGTTTTCAGTTTGGAACAAGGTGATTACTCCTCTAGCTGTTAGATCTCCCTGTTTATTAAGCTTTATTTTTTAAATTAGGGCTTCAGTTTTGTTGGTTCAGCTTATAAGAAATGCAGAAAAGCTATGTGTCTGAAAATCATTAGCAATTTTGTTAAGTGTGGTGACACTTTGGCTATCTAATTTTATTCCTATAGTTGTTAAAAAAGCATCATGATTAAAATGACCTTTGTTGGCACAATTAAAAACCTCACGTTAAGGCGACAATCCTCCCTTTAACCTCCAGATATAATGCCCATCCCAGCTCTTTCTAGAGCAAGAAACTGAAGAGTGTTTTCCTCCTGTGTTTATAATCCCAACCAACTAAAACACTAACACATGCTGAAAATATTTGAGTATTGATTTTTTTTCCTTGCCCTAAATTGGCTGCTAGGAATGTGGAAGTAGAAGTACTCTTCTGATAGGCAAAAGTTAGCTACGTAACTAACTTGGTAACTCAGTATTCAACAATTCCAGAATGGAACCTACAGACCCCAGGCAACTGTTTTTCTCTGTTTCATACAGTGTCACCTTAAATTACAATATAGGTTTGAGCGAAATTAGTGCATTCTTTAAAGTTGATATTTTTCATTATTTCATGGAAGAGTGGTTATTTAAAAAATAATAAGGTAACTTGTAGTTGACTTCAGTTTTTCCAAAAAAACAATTACATGCTATAGAGGATGATTAAAAAGTCCCTGTTCGATGGCATTGACACCCTAAACTAAGGAAGGCCTACGTAGAAGTACAAGGCCACTTAACTCAGCTCTTTTTTGAGAAACACAAGATACATGTAAAATGTTACTTACCTGATTTTAAAAATTAAAAACAGGCTACCAAACTTTATTCAAAGGTATTAAAAAACCTTTCGTTTCTATATTGTGACCCTATTAGGTGGGTAAAAGTTTCAGGACAGAGATGGAAAAGAAAGAAAGAAACAGGAAGAAGTAAAACCAGAGAGAAGGTGGTGAGTGGCATATGAACAGATGGAGTGAGAGAGGCCAGCAGCTATGGAGCAGTTCCCACCATAAGTACAGAGAGAGGGTACAGAGACAGGCCTCACAGCGTGTGCAATGTCAGGGAACTAATGACCATACCCTGCCATTTACCGGGGCTGTGAGTGCTATAGTGCTTCTGCCTCCTACAGAAGCTTCGCTGACTAACCACTCCTGGCAAATCTTCATTTCTTCTTATTCTCACATCTTCATCTGTATCACTTGAAACAGCACAGCCCCAGAGCCACACTTACTAGGGAAAGGGGAGTTATTCTTCTGGTTGTGTTCTAATAGAGTCCACGGCTTCCCATCCTCACCAGAGATGATGAAAATGTCAACTTCTCTTGCTTCTCCAGTGTGTGCTTGAGCACCAATGGTTATTTCTAGGGTTCTGTGATTTACTGTGATTTTGAATTGACAGGAACACAAATTTTCTGTCCAAAGCTAGGGTGGCGGATGTTATATACCTGAAATTTTTTTTGAACATTTTATTTAAAAAGAGATACTTTGGGCTTTTCATGAAGCTAAAATTCAGCAACTGTGGAGAGTCTGTTCATGTCAGCACGGGACTCCCTAGTAAAGGTCTGTCTGTAAGCAATTGGATGTGTAAACAAAATCCTTTCATAGATGATCTTCTCTTCCCCCTCATACCCCAATTTGTCTCTGAGACCACATTTTGAATTATAAGTCCCTTTCTGCATTTCTATAATTGATACTTACTTGTAAAATTGCTAAAATGGCTAAACGTGAACGGCCATTTTACCTGCATTTAAAATCTATGAATGCTGGGTGATCATCTTTGTACAGAAATTACCTAATGATCCTGTCCATGCTGTGCTACTTGTTTAGGTGGAATAACACTCCTATGGATGAAGCACTGCACTTTGGACACCACGATGTATTTAAAATCCTCCAAGAATACCAAGTCCAGTACACACCTCAAGGAGATTCTGACAATGGAAAGGAAAATCAAACCGTCCATAAGAATCTTGATGGATTGTTATAATGGTCTTAAATCCCAAGATTTAAATCACTTACCTATTTAATTGTGGAAAATGATTATGAAGAACGTGTGTATTTCTATCTGGTAGTGATGTATATTTTACAACATTTGTCATTTCAGTGTTACTGGAGTTTTCTTCATTGTGCACACAGGACAAATCTGATCTCTTTGGGAAAAAATAGAAATAAAACAATCTCCCTCCATAATGTGAGCAATATTTACCTCGTGCATTGTATAATTTGATGTAAAAGAAATAGTTACCAATGCTAGCTTAACTGTGTGGTCTTCATGATTTATTTGTGTGTTTTGTGAAATTTCAATTTACGGTGATTATCTGCTGATATGCATTTATAAATTAAGCTCTGTTGTACAGTCTGTCCAAGTAGGTCAAAGCTGCCTTCACAAGCAAATATTGTGAGTTTCATGACTTCAAATATAGATTTAGTTTGAGTGTTTGAACAACTATATGCACTCACGGTTGTGTGTTTAAAATGTGTCCCTCACGCTAGCTTCACGATGTGACTCTTAAAAAATTATAATAATTAACAGCTATTAGTAGGATAGACCAATTCTGATTAGACTTTATCAGGGAATCTGTTTAAGATATGTTTGGTGACCAAAACATGTGTGAATGTAGTTACAATACTTCTGAAAAAAATCTCCTTTTCTATATCCCCTTAGTCCAGCCTCTCTTCTCAGACATTTAGCTATCTGCCTCTTTCCTTCTGCTGGGAAATTGAGTGCTGGCATACTATGCAGTTTTCATGTTTTCCACAGTAAGTCAGAAAATGCCTCCTGTTTCTGGCATCAGAGCTATAACTTTGCCATTTGTCTACAGAAGATGAACCAGAGACAAAATTACTAAGCTAAGTATAAATTAGTCAAACTTATCCATCTAAAAAATGAAGAGATGTGCTATTGTAGCTCTTTGCGAACATTTTTTAGCTTCTAGGATAAAGAAGAATTCAGAAATGCTCTAAACTACCAAAGTTATTCTGATAGTATGAGAACTGCTACAAATAACATTTGTTTTTAAGCCTGTCATTAAAAGTCTGCATCAAGATATTGGTCCTCCTCGGGGGGCGGGCAACGTATCACTCCAGATTTCTTCTGATTTTCTACTATATAATTCTTAGTGGGCTCTTTTAATAGTAAGAAAAGGCCGTTTCATTTGAAATTGTGACCCATTATTTGTCGTGGGGAGATAATTCAGAATTAATTTGCAAAGTAGGTAAAAGGGGCTTCAAAACTTAAAGAACAGGATTTTCTAGGAATTGCACATATATTTTATCCTATCACACCTCAAAGAGATACAGGGGTATGGTAGTGAGGATTTCTGATATTAAGCACACACACGCACACACACAAACAGACTTCTCTGAAGCAGTGTTTAGTAAAATGAGCAAAACTCTCAACTACATGAATGCTAATTGTTACTACATATAGAAATATCCTTTTTTTTTTTCCCTATCAGCACAAACTGTTTTCAAGCTTTATGATGCCTGATGGCACCTTACTCATCCAGCAGCCTCCAGGTGCTTTGATTTTTGCTCCAGTCTAAGTCAGTGGCTTCAGCCTTGCCCTCCCGTTACCCACACAGCACCTCTCCGGTGAAGCCAAGGCCAGTGTTCCTCACTCCGCTGCATCAGGCACAAAGCTGTTCTACGTCTGAGCATCTGTGCGGAGCATGGTGGGTGGGCAGTCAGCCCTGCTGCTGCGTGCTTCCCCACCCATCTGTCAAGCGTGCAGACACGTAGCATTTGCAAGATGCTACACAGGAGCAGCACTATCCCCAAAGATATTACAGGGTAGACACATTTTAATTGAAATCAACTGAGATAACTTTGTTTAAACAGCACCTTGTTTTGTGTGATTAAAATGAAACATTAAGATGGTTGAACTGTGTGGCTTGAAGATTACCAATGATGTTGAGGCTTTTCTCTAATCAAGAGAGGTTCTAACTATTCTTTGGGAACAAAGCTTTCATCTCTTCTCAGATCAAAACTGTTCTGTGAAATCTTTGTTTAGTTAAATGTGCCCTTATTTACCGCTGATGTTATTTATGACTATGCACTGGTTCTTGCTCGGCTGTTTGCTGTTGGCTGGTGATCACGAGTACATTTGGTTTAAATGCTTGTTACTCTGCTGTTAACTGCTGCCATCAGCAACTCCAAAGATCTTTTTGTTTTGGCTTTAGGATCATATGTGCTTTGTCTGTATCATGAGAGCTCTATATGGTCATGTTAACTTAAAGCTTTGTATACACTGTTGTTTTTGCTGGTCTGGTTCTGCTGGTCTCATCTTTGGTAATATGCTGAACCCCACTGCTGCCCTACTCTGCCCTTTAGCTACAGAGCTGGATTAGCTATTGACCGTCAGAAGCTTTGTCTGGCGGGGACTAAATGACCTGATGGTGGATTTAGATTCTTCCTGGGGATTACACAGCTATGAATGTATTTGCTTCCAAAATTTCCCAAAGTGAATCTAATCTTAAAACTAGGAGTTGTAAGTATTCTGAAATTGGGAAACATTTATTTTAAATGAAATCGGGTAGTGTTGCTTTTTACAGCATAATAAATACATGTATCAAAAAAAAAACTGTGTGAAAGATGAATTTTCTTAAAACAACTAAGGTTTTATCTATGTCACTGGGTTGGGAACTCTGTTGAGCACAGGGACTATGTCTAGTTGATTCAAATCCATTTCTGATGCCTATCATGATCCAGGTACTACACAAGGCATCAGGTGGGGTTACCACAATAATTGAGACGACAGTCCTGTAACAGTTCATCCTTGAAGGTGAGGGGGTGGGCAGGCATGTCTCTAGTGCCCTAGAGGCTAACACTAATCTTTTACAGATAGGACTTGTTCAGTAAATATTTATTGAATTGAACCATTAAACAAATCCTTGAATAAGAGAGGTTATTTTCACAAAGTCTTGAAATAGATTTGGAGAGTTGAACCTAATACTGCCACATTAGGATCTGAGTTGGACAAATCTGCTGAGCTGGCAAACCTCAGCTCCCAGCTAATCCATTATATTAAATGTGTGGGAGTCGCATTCACTTCCAACTCCAGAAACCCCTGGTCCTCAGAGCACTCTGTCCTTTCAGGTTTAGGGCTAGGGCATGGTTTTTTCACCATAGAGAAGGTACATGAACACCATGGCTGTTACATTTTCATCTATCAAAGTTATTTGTTACAAAGTAAGTTGCTTTGGTATAGGAATCAGTGTTATGCCATTTGCATTACTGATATTTTAGAACTGAAAGACACATTAGAAATTCTGTAACCCACTCTTTTATAGATGAAGCTGAGACTCAAGAGTGCACCACGCAGTCCCATGCCCTTTCCCTGCATCCTACAACACTGGCTGTGCCCACAGGGACAGAACATGCACATTAGCTTATTCGTATTTAATATTAACTCGCTCATATTAGTTAAGGCCTCTCTGCTGAGTTTTAAGGAGAGGTATAAGTGCTACAATGTTAAGTCCTGTAATAGGTAGTCAGCTTCAGTTATGCATATATATATCCACAGAGAAGCAGGACATCAGTGCAGGGACAACAAATGTATGAATAATCCCAAATAGTCAAGAGTTATATTTGTTTTTGATGCAAGATCATTTTAGTTTAGTGGGACTTTTTTAGGGGTTGTGGTAATCTTCCTAATTTTACTTGCTAATTCTCATAGTAAAATGAGTAAATTCATAAATCATATACCAGATGGTTCAGGAAAGTGGCCCATGAATGTGTTAGGTGGCACTTATAAAAAGGCCTTTTAGAAAAGGGGAATTTTATAGTTATGTACAGAAAGGACGTAATTTACTAGATTAGAGAAGGTATCTGTGTTTTGGGATGGTAAGGATTAGAAAATTAAGTTAGTTATTTTAAAAAGTGGGGGGGTGACATAAAGTAAAACAACTGGATGGGAAGTGTTAAAAGAAGACTGGGGGTTTTATTTCTATTCTGGAGCCTGAACCTGACTCCAGGTCTCTGTATGAGCTACTGTACCCCTGGCTGCCTCTCTAAATACTCAATAGAAAGCCTGCTCTGAAATGAGTCAGGCGGTCCTAACAGCCAAGGAATATCAATACTGTTTCATTCATGGCCAAGACATGGGGAAAGGCTGCAAACATACCAACAATAAGGTATTAAAGTGTTATAATAGCTTTACAAAATATAACAATTCAGAGTTATATGAATATAACATATAATGTGTAAGTCATATATGAATATAACAATTCAGAGTCTGATAACAGGTTTGACAGCTTTTTACCTTCTGGGTAGCTTTCCGTTCCTTGTATACCCAATCTAACTTTAATAAATCAGTTTAAAACTGCTTAAGTATGGTTCTTTTTTTAAAACAATAAATCAAGTAAGGTGTTTAATTTTTCAGTGAGTATAGCAAACACATAACCTCAAGTTAGTTCACTAAACTTGGAAGCTGAATATTATTGACTTAGTATCAGTTAAAAGCTACATAAACTCATCTTAGAAGGCTCTAAAAACAATATTGATTATCTTTAGCCTTCTTAAAACCAGCCTAAATGTTACTTCTTTGAAAGTATGTATTTTTTATATAGTATTTACATTATTTGTAGCACTTGGTTATGTTTGCCTCATAAAATCTTTCTTAAGTTTTGATAAGTAAGGTGATTGCACTACAATATATCTCAGAATATCTTAAGTTCCATAAAAGCAGGGATTTTTGTTTTTGTTTACCAGTGTTTCCTAAACATCCAGAATAATGCCTGGCTCATGGCAGGTCTCAATATATAACTGATGAATTAATAAATGAATGAATCTTAACTAACAGAAGCCACTGAAGTAAATACTCTTTACTTTGGGAATAGCATCCCAGTTCAAACGGTAGGTACAAGAGTTTTCAAAACACTTTCTAGCTTTTTCCTGTCCTTTCCCTGGAATGGTCAGATGTGACAGAGGACTGCTTTGTTCAAGACTTGCCTTCGTATTCCACTTTAACTTTCAGGCAATAATAGATTTCACTCATTCAATGCCATCTCAGAAAACTCTCTTTCCTTAAAATGATATTTGTCCCAAGTGATACACATAAGCTCTGCACTGAAAAACTAACTTTCAAACCTACAAACACCCTACAAGCACCATACTAGAAACACTCAAACACACACAAACATCCCTTAAACCAGGATCTATTAGGTGACTTCTTATAATGGTTAATTATATAAGACTGTAGGGGCGGGAGTCAGGTAAAAAAAAAAAAAAAAGAATGCAAACTTCTGCTCGTTAGCCAGGGCATATATACTTTACTCCCTGGCGAAACACAACTCTCAGTGTTCATTATGAAGAAACTTTCTATTTCCTAGATGCTAACACTTCAGATATGGAGATAAGAATGACCATACCGGTTATGATGACAGAATTCAAGCCTATACCAATATTCCTTGATAATAGTTAAATCAAATTTGCCAGATTGTTCAACTTGGTGATTATGTCTCTTCTTATACTATTCTTTTCTAGCACATTGTGTTTTACTTTGAGAAGGGTATGGCTTTTGATACCTTTGGAGAAAAATGGTACCCTTCTGTGTGGGTGTAATAACTTCTCAATCATAACTCATCTAATTATGGGGGTGTGGATTTTAGATGATTGCGTTGAAGACAAGACAGTCTCATTTCACATGTATTTTAAAATTAAAAACTGCTAACTTTTGGGGTATTAAATTCATTTTAAAATAAGTGCTGAATTATTTGTGTATTTGGTGTTAGCTGTGGTCACCAAGAACCAAAGTACTTTTTTTGGCTTGCTTTTTATGGCACCTATTACAGCTCTTTCCACTCTTTCCAATAATATTTCTTCTCTGATCCCTTCTATGGACCTACCTTAGTCTGCTATAGCAATTCTGATTACAAGTAGGGTAAGTAAGGGCAACATTTAGGAAAACAGTGTCATTAATCTTATTTTAAAATAGGGACTGATGTACATTAAACCAATTCATAATGCCATAATGCCAACTGAAATACTACTAATAAGAGACTAACATTAGAATTTTAATACTTCTTAAAAGTAAACAAAGTCTCTTGGCCAGTGTAATAAAATGAAACCATGCCAAATCATTCTCAAAGGGCAAAAATATAACAGTTAATCCCTGCAATTAGAAAAAGTATATTTTTTAAATGTTGTCTTCTTTGTTTCTTGATCATTTAAATTTAAAAAGTCAACCAAAACCCAGTCAGGTTCATGCCATCTTATGTAAAAACTGAGAGAGGAGGTCTCAATTTGTGTACAGTACCAAGGAAAGTACTGTGTGCTTATTATATTTAATGTAATACATATACTTTAGCTTTAATTTTACAATAGACTTCAAGAAAATTTGATCTCCACCAAAGAAAAATATAGTATTTGCATAATAATAATACAGTTGTGGTAGCGATAGTGGAAAAATAAGATGCAGCCACACAGACAGTCTGTGAAAGTTATTTGGAAGAACCTTGTCAAACCCATTTCTTAACCCACTTTTTTGGCGTCAGTGCTAATGGAAGAATAAAGTAAAAAACACAATACACTCCAAGAAACATCTATTCAAAAAAGTGTCTGAACAAAGCACAGTAGAGAGAGTGGAACCATTTGCAAATGTACTGTCAGAAAAACACATTTATCAGTGAAAAATATGCAATTCTCAATGCAGTTACATAGGACATGAATTTTGAAATAATCTGATTCTCAAGTTATCTTTGGTTAATGATTCAAGCTGTCAGTTATGACCTTTTCTATTCCTTTCCCAATGTTATGGCTAGTAGACTAAATACCAGCTAATAACAATAATGACAGATTAGCCCATGCATGAATCATGAATTACATTTCTGAGTTTATCAGCATCTATGATTAATTTCAACTTTTAAAAAGATAAGATGACTTGCCTTGAGCGAGCTATGGTGAATAGCCTGGCTCCCTTGATAGAACTGCAAAAATAATTTTATGTACTGGTGACCAAGATGAAAGCAGAAAATCTTCAGCTTTGGATATTGAAGTTTAAACAGAAAACGCCACTAGTGAATTTGGAAAACGTACTTCCTTCTATTGATATTAGCCAGAAACATTAGGCCATAACAAACAGAAAATTAATTCTCTCAAGAGAGAGAGAATTTGTCTTTAGTTTTAAGTGGCCAGTGCGGAAGATGTAATAAAATACACAACTTTTTTCCCTTGCCAGATGCAGGATGGCTGCCTTTGATAAAAGGGCTGATATAATTTATATGAACCGGCTTTGAACTATTTCATAGGTAAACCAATGCAAAACTTCCAGCCACATTTAAAGCAGACAGAAGACATGAGTTCTCTAGAATAGAACTTGACCATTCCTACATTAAGAAGTTCCCTAAATAACCACTGATCTATCCAAAAACCCATAACAGTTGGGCACTGACTTTATGCATGGCTTTTGCTAGATGTTGCTAAACTTCTCACCTCTCCTAAGGACTCTCATTCTAGTCCTGATGCTTTGGGTGTATCTGAATGTTTTTCATTTGCAAAACCCACTCTGCGGAGAATGCCTTGCAGTTTTACCTTCAATAAGATGCATGATGCCCTTCAGAGTAACAGATGTTTCTGAGTTAGAGAAAAATTCACGAGCTATCAACAGGTTGCAGCAAATCTGTTGGCCTTTCTTTCATTTCCCTAGAAACATAGGCTGTGAGGGAACACAGTAGCCGGAGGGAATCACAGATGGGAAGGAGAACTGTCACCAGAGAAGATAAGAAAAATTCATGCTCTATACTGCATTCATCTGTAAAAAGAAAAATTGTGGTTAAGCTTATTACTCTGATCTTGTGAAATGCAGACTCATATATTAAACATTACCTGCCCATTCTAGAATGAAGCAGTAGGAAGACACTCCCAGCAGTAAATAACTACCATGGAATTAGAGGCCCTTTAGCACGTACTATCCATTATCCTGGACTAATCAAGACCTTTTATATCACCTAAGCTGATGGATTATTACTCTGCAGCTCGCTGGCTTTATTTTGTGAATCCATCCAGACTGCATAAAGCTTTTTGCTGTTATGCAAGTCTGGGGACAGAGCAATGTGGCAAATGTGCTCATGCAAAACAAGGGTGAGGCAATGCTGAGCTGTATGCCAGAGGGAGAGAGAGTGGAGAGGGGAGGTGATAAATTTCCCTTAAAGGTCCCTCAGTAGGTAAAATAAATGAATGTGTTTCAGGTATAGGCTAAAGTAGGATTACTAAGAAATCCTCCACCTCCCCCAGCAGGGCCTTCTGTCCAGCTGCCTTGACCAGGGCAGCTGTAGGCAGTAAACTGCTCATCCAAAGAATACCAGCCCCTGCCACTGACTTGCCATCTGACCTCCACACTGGCCTTTCCCCTTAGAGCACATGTTCTCAGTCAGGGATGATTCTGTCCCCCAGCAAAGTCCAAAGACATACCTGATCGCCATGACTGGGTGTGGGGTGTACATGCTACTGGCATGTATTTGGGAGAGGCCGGGGATGCTGAGAAATATCCTACCATGCACAGAGTGGCTCCCACAACAAAGAAGTCTCCGGCCCCAGATACCAGGAATGCCAAGACTGAGACACGTGGCACTAGACTGGAAAGCCCAGTAGAATGTTTTTATAACCCTAAGTGCTCACTAGCGTGTGGTACGTAGCGGGCTATTAGGAAAATTATTTATGATTGGAAAGCACAGTGCAAGTTTTGCCCCTATGTTTCAATCCAGCTGATGGTGCAAATGTGTAGTTAAGACGGTGGACTTTGGGGTGAAGAGAGGAAGGGAGGGAGAGAGAAAGCCTGGATTCAAATCCTGTCACTGCATGATCATGGCATGTGACTTAACCTCTCTAAATCTCAAGGACTTCATCTATTACAAAGAAGCTAATAATAGTACCTAGTAGATAGGCTTGTTGAAAAAATTAGACAGCATATGTAAAACATCCAGTATAGTGGATGGAAAATAGTAGACAATAAATATTCCACTTATTAGGAGCTTTGGCCAGAGGCTTCTGTACAGACCCAAAGGGAAAGGCTGATTGTGTAGGAAACACAGACTAGATGACACCCAGGTCATGCTGCAGAAAGCGCCAGTGCTTGGCTCTCCCAGATAATCCCTCAGGAGCCTCTGGTCCTCTTGCTCCTGAGGCTGCATCAGGGATTGGCCCCCCCACCCCCACGCCACCCTCGCCCAGAGCCGAAAGCTCCGAGACAGCGTATTCTATTTTAGAGCATACACCCTAATTCCAAGAGTGGATGGAGAGTGGAAGTCATGGCCAAGGTCGAGGACAGAGCAAACCATGGTGCAGTCAACCCAATTTAGATCCTTTTATTTTGTCTAACCAGTGCCATGCCTATATTATAGCCTCTCTCAGCGCTTTTATGTCTTCTATGGGTTTACCTGGAGACTTTGATGCCAGGGAGGGCTGTGTGTGTATGAGATGTATTTATTTTATTCTACAAATGAAGTGAATGAAATCATCTGAAATGGAACAGAATGGCTACGGGGGGCGTCCAAAGACTGCAAAACCATATTCTGACATTTATTTGGAGTATTGCTCTCACAGCATCATTCTGAGAGCACACAGAAAGCAGTCCCACTGCTTGCACAGATGGAGGGAACTAATCCATTTTCTCAAGGTCACAGGGAATAATGGTGATGACAAAGGTGGAACTCTGATTGCCAGATCCCAAACACACACAGGCCTCTTATCCAAAGGCCATGCTGCCTTTGTCTTAATAAGCAGAATGAAACACACTCGATCCTGTGCAAACAGCTTCTTTAGGGGGCATATTTTGAATGAAGCAAGGATTAGCTTTTTGTGGGAGGCATCCTGGGACACTGGACAAGAGCATGCCTGCCAGAGACTCACTCGGCAGATTCAAGTATTCCTTTACCATTTACTAACTGCCAGACCTCAGTCAAATGGCATAAAGGGGGAGGGGACGGGACTGTGTTTCCACAGCCGTCAGAATGAGAACAACAATAATACCTAGGTCAGAAGGTGGTTGTGAGGTCTGAACAAGTTACTACCTGTGAAGTGCATGGTACACACACAGTAAGTGCTTAAAATAAATATTACTCATTAATGGTGGTGGTGAGGATGATGATGTCACTTGCTCAGGAACAACACAGGAGGCATAAAAGATCACCCCATTTTTTTGTTCCATCAATATAACTTACATTTTCTGAGTAGGACTTTATATTTATCCCATTTTTGTGTCAGGCCCACAAAGCACTTTACAGCAGTGCTGGGAACGACCTTCTAACAGGATGTTTGCTCCCTTACACGCAGAAAAGGCTCATCTAAAAATGGCCAACAGGACCAGAACTGTTGTGGTTTTTCTAAATGACCTTTTTTATTCTCAACAATCAGGAAGGCAAAAGAAAGTGCAGTCTCGGAAGACCTCAGCCCGAGCTTCTCAAGGTGAGGAGAAAGAACAAAGAAGGTACACAGGGGAACCTGAATCTAAGCAGAATTACCGAAGCCACACGGATGAGTTCCCTGAGTGTTTGAAGAGTGACATCCTCTCCTCTCCCAGCCGTCCCCTCCCCGCCTTCCTTTCTCGTTATTTTGCCAGGCGCCAGGTACACAGTGATGAAGAATGGCCAGTAATGACTCAGAGAGGATATTTTTTAAAGCATTAAACAAATTTTTAAAAATGAACTGGAACACTGCCATGTGGAAAAGAGCTTAAAATTAAACAGCATCAGCAGAAATCCAGCCAACCAAGCAAAACCTTTAAGAGGAAGGAGTTCAGGCTGAAAGACAAACAATACTATTTGATATCCTGAAAAACATTCTCCCAAAGGAAGATTCTCTCCTTTATGGGCAATCATATTCCTATTTCTATCATGAAACTCATTAACTGTTTCACTCCTTGAACCTTTGACTCTTGGCAAGCCCTTCCTAGCCCCCAGAGCTAGCAGTACAAATTAGCTCTCACGTATAAGGCAGGTGGAGTTATTTCACTGCTGCTAGCTACGTATAATTCTCCATAATTACTGTAACTACCGAGCATTAGTCCCCTCCCTTCCTAAAAATAACAATCCCTCGCCTAGACACGGTGATGAAACAGGCCAAAGGAAAACATTTCCTTATCAGAGAAATCTTAGTTCCTTAATATATGAAATTTCTACAAGGACAACTTCAAAGGGCAGAAGGGGAAACCTTTAAATATTTGAAATGTCACTTATTTTTTGGGAGGTGCTGAATGCCAGGAATAAAAATCCCACTGATGATTTAGGTTGCTTGCATACAGCAGGCTCCAACTTGTCATGGCTCATCTAAACAGTGCTCCCTTTCCTGGATCCGCCAGAGGCGTCCTTTCTGCAGACAGGCCCAGGCTGTGCCCCTGAGAGCTCACGCTCACCGAGAGCGGAGGACATCCCTGCTCGAGGACACGGTACTCACCATGCTGTCGAACTCCACGGCGCCCACTATCCGAGACACCTCATCAAACTCCTCGGGAGACATTGGGAGCAGGTTGTCTGTGGTCTGGAGTCTAGAAGGGTGACTAAAATGGGGAGAAAAGAAAGGGAGATATTAGTATCTAAATTATGAAAGCAGTGGTACAAACTTACACATTTTCTCTTTTGTCTGTGATTGAACTATCACTTTGTATTTCGATTTCGCCATAAGTGCATCCACTGACAAAATACATTTGAAAAACTACAAATCATGGGAGGTTTATGTCCCCAGCCCGGCCCCTTGAGAAACATCTGGGACTCCAGAGACGTGAGCGAGCACCAGCCAGCTGTCTGGTGCGGCCTAGTGTGAGCATGTGCAGTGGCATCCTCAGCAGATGAGGCCTCGTGGCTTACCCTGCACGGAAGAGACCAGAGAAATGTCTGGGGAGTCCCTCATCCCTACCTTGAGGTTTGAATGCAGATAAAGCTGCTCCACAGAGTGTTTTTACATGAAGGCTACATCCATTCACCCCAAGACTGCTGCAGGCCAAATAACTGATAATGACTTTTCCAAAATTTTTTCTACCTTTTACAAAATGAAACAACAAAATAAAAGCAAGTGGAGACAATGTATCTCAATCATTACTCTGGCCTTTTCTAGACTGAAAAGAACTGCTTTCCCACTCTGATCAAGTTTTGTTCATTTTATTTATACTTTTTCAAAGTTTTGGGAGAACTTATATACCTTAAATACATCTTTGTTTTTTGGCTTTTTTTTTTTTTTTTTAAGGCAGTAAAATGCTGATGGGCAGTAACATGGGGATCTCTAATTAGGATCTTTCCAACAAGTCCAACTGTGACCGCGATTGCAATGGAAAAGCAAAATGCAAGCTTCTTCAACAGGCCCCAGCCAGGAGCGAGGCTGGCTTGAGGTGTGTAAACATGTCACTCTTCCGTGTTCACTTACACTTCAGACACAGAAATCAACTCAGTCTTGATGTATCCAGTTCCTTTAGGGCCATCAAGTTCCATGGGTTCTGGTGCTAGAAACAAACACATCATGTACACTTTCCATTGGCAGAAATTACACAAGAATAGAACAATCAAGTTTTGGGGGAATCAAAATTGTTTTTTTTTTTTTTTTTTGATAACTTAGTATCCTGACCCTGCCTGGGTTACTTGAAATTCTGGTGGGAATGCAGAAGTTACTAGAAGGGGAGGAGATTTTAGCAAAAGTCTAGCTGGGAGCTTTGTCTTTCCAAGGCTTGAAATCCTACAAGAAGCTGGAACCTAAAATATGTGAAGTCCTATCTGGTTTGGTGGTTCTAGCCTGGTTGATGAATACACACAGCTGTCAAGGTAAGCTTGCCCATCTTCATTCAAAAGGAATTGTCCTAATATTGAGATTTCTGATTCCAAAACACAATTAGCTTTGTTGGCGTGTTCCAAACCTACCAGGTCCAATTTGAACTTTCTCAATTCCTTGATGACTGAGAGGCAGCAGACTCAAGTTGTAAGACGAGGCTTCCTCTTAATAACAGGATCTAGTAAGTAACTGGGTCACTCTGAATAAACTGCGTTTCTCCCAGGCCTCAGTTTCCTCAATTTTAACACAAGCAGGATGCCATACTTTTCATGTGGAAATAGTCATACTGTAACAATTACACAAGACCAGAAATGGACTTTCCCAGCATCCCTAAGATGAGAAATTATCTACTCCTTTTTTTACTAGCTGTGGTAGGCTAAATAATGCATTATGTTTCAACTACACTGAGTTTATAGCATCTTTCAAAAGCCTGTTTTTATCAAAAGAAAGTGGTGGGTTAATGACACAGCATGGGTGGAGTTAGTGCTGACATCTTCCACTTATAGGTTTGTGGTAATGAACCCGTCTGAAGAGGAAGCCACCCGTCCATCACCAGGAGGGACCGCGCTGTGCTACTACGCGTCAGGGTGACGTCTGCCTGCTCTCCGCACCTACCTTCCTTTGGCCTGGAGTAATACTTCCCAAAGGCGTGGTCTTTGTCAATATTCGGATACAGATACTTCAGGGGATTCTCTGGAATGTTCTCAGCCGCCATGACTTTGTAATTGCGAATGATATCAGGGAAAGTAACAGCAGAAAGTTCTTTCTTTGTGTAGGGTTCAACCGCATGGATGTGAGGTTCTAAAAAGAAGCAGAAATACTAAATGAATGCCACAGAATAGCCCCAAAAAACAGAGAACAGAGACACAGAACACTGCAGAGTCGACCTGCAGTGCATCTGGTGAGAACTAGTCACAGTCTAGGAGTCACAACGCACACAGTGGACTCCTTTCTTTATTTCTAAACCAACTATAATCCTGTCTCAAGAGGAAAAGGAAAGGTAGTCATTACTCTCAGTAACACATTTGTCATTATTTGTTTAGGCTTATAAATCTGGCCAAAAGAAGTTTATCAAAAGCCTTTAAAAGCCTGTGTCTTCAACAAGACACTGCCCACAGGCAGATAAGTAACTAATTACTAATTAGGTCATCTTGGCTAAAGCCACAGATTAAGTTACTAAAAATAAACTGTTTTATTTTCTATTCATGTTGAAAACTATAATTTATTTAAATAAATAATGATGATAATGGAAAACAACTTTTGAAACAAATAAAGACCTTATTTGCTACTTTTCCCTCTAAGCCTTAAAGTAATAAACCTGTTCTCGTTCTCAGACCTAATTCAGGTCCTTCTTCCCAATTACTCCAGAATCTCACTTTTGGGGGTACACATCCACAGGCTGCAGTCCAGGTGCTCTAGGGACCCTGCTCTAGAACTGCAGACTCTGCCGGGATCCTAAATCTCTGTGGCTGGCACTGGCACTGCCCTGCTTAAACTTTCTGGCTGCCAACAGCTGTCTTTCATTTCTGCCTGGCTGGCTAGCTCCGTCTCTCGGCTGGTTCAGGAACTACCAGGGACACGAGGAAAGGGCAGGCTCTAACGTCTACTGCCTACGCCAGACTCTGCTCTCCGGCCTCTGGGTTTTTCCTCAGAAGAAAAAATACACAGAACAAGAAAAGTATCCCATCTTCTTGCATCTACCCACTGAAAGCATAAAAGTCACAGGAACAAATCAGTTTTTCCTCTAGTCCTTCAAACAAAACAAACTCTACGCAACAGTGAAAAGCAATCAGTCTCTATCATTTTGTCCTCTGTGCTATTCAGCTTCGTCCCCAGAAACCTGCTCCTTAACACCAAAGACTTTGAAGACTTTTAGCCATGGATTCATTTGGTCACACAGGGACCCAATGGACGACGATGAAGATAAATGTGCAGCTGCTCTCTGTGACGGCAGGACGGGGGCACCCGATCCCCGCCAGCAGCTGTGCAGAGCGTGTGGAATGTGTGGAATGTTCTCACAGAGACTGCCCTCACCTGCACGCCTCACCCTGGGATGGCCCTGAGTGAGTCAAGAAGTTCACGCCTGTGGGAAACGTGATTTCTTCCAAGAACTGACTGCAGGTTTTATCGACTCACATCCTTCGTCTACAGATAACAAACCTGACGTAAAAGGAAAGAATTTGGCCCTGTCTTTTCAAAACTATTATTTCCACAGCGTGTCCCAGGCAGGCAATCACAGACATTCAAGGGCGTTTGTCAACTCCTACTCGGGGGGCTCCGCTGGGGTGAGCGCAGGCTCATCACCGCCGCGAGCTGACCGGTGGTGAAGCCGACCCCACACACACTCACGCCGCACTCACCGCCTCCGTTTTGGGAGCGCTCCACCCACGTGAACGTGATGGCGCCTTCCCGGCAGCTCTCGCTGAAGCGCAGCAGGAACGTCCCCGACTGCTGGTCCATCAGCAGCGCGCGCTCCCGCTCCTTGCTGATGAAGCCCATGATGCACCTGGACACAGAAGAGATTGATGCGGAGACTACATGCATGATTCAATCCCGATCTCAATTCTCACGTTAGCTTACAAACCAAGGAAACGACCGGAATGTGACAAAAGAATGTGATAAAAATGTACAGACTCATTTAAAACCTGTTTAATTGGCACTGCAGGGAGCATTTCATTTATCCTTAATCTTTATTCTTTCATTTATTTTTAACCATGCTATGGTTAAAAAAAAAATCCAACATGCACATGGTGTCAGTAGGATGCTACAGAAGCTCAGTAACTACGTGCTAGATTAATGAGCCTTTTACTGTTAAGCGACTATTTTAAAGGCCATGAAAATGTCTAAATTTACACATCTTTTATACCGGAGAGGAAGATTCGGACAACGTATTTTCACATTCTAGCACTTCTGATCAGCTTAAAGCTTTTGGTGAAATATCGGCTGATCCTGGGAATAGGTCAGATAGAAACAATTTACTGAGTTAAAATGATTTTTTATTCCTTTCTAAGGGGAATATGGTGAGCACTCAAGAAATTTTTGTTGAATGAATGAATGTATGAACGGCACTCAGAGGGGTTTTTAAAATTTAGCTTTGCGAATCCATATGCATACACTAAGTAAGTGTAAGTTTAATCCTACAAGGTTCTACTTTCGCCTTGAAGAGACAGCTTGTACAAGTGCACACCTCTGTGAGAGCCACACATGTCTCGTCAAAGCATGCAGCCCAGCTCAGGCCTTATCTCGGGCCTTGCGGTAAGGGGGTATATACTAAAAATATGTTCCAAAAATACATCCAACAGTGGACCTTACCCATCATTCCAGAGAGAGAGCAGGTGTTTTTTAATGAGCTCTAGGATGTTTTCAATCCACAGCCAGAAGGAAAAATTTTTATCATTTATATTTTCCTGAAAGTATACAAATACAACATTAGGAACAAAGAAACTCAAAGCAGTGACTTATATGCCCCTCGCCATCCCTCTTGCCATCCGATTTTAATTTGTAAAGATACCCCTGCTGCCAAAGGTAGAACTGTCCCTTATAGAGCAGCTCCATCCCGACCCCAGGGGAACATCACCGTCCCTCCACGCTTATCAGCATTCGGAGGGAGCTCTCCATTTCCCCAGGCAGGGCTCCGCTTCCCTCTCCAAACAGTAGCAAAGCAGCCCGGGGGATGACCTCGAGGGTGAATCATGGAAACAAAAGCTGCCCTCAGACTGGCAACCCGATCAGCACTGCCTGGTGACCCCAGCAGGGTGTAAGTGTTCCCTCCAACTGGTCCTCCTGCTTGAGCAGGCTCCACGAAACTCATCCGGCCGCTCAGGCGCACCCGCCCGCCCGGAGCACACATTTCCCACAGACGTGGCCAGGACGCTGCCAGGCGAGGGCCCAGTGTGAGTGAACAGAAGACTCGTTTCGGATATGAAAGAATGTTATCACTCAGGCAGGTGCTTCCTGGCTTGGAGACCAACCTCCTGCGCTGAAGAAAAGCAAACAACTTGCCCTAGGGGCTCCTCGGTCAGGGAAGAACACGCCAAAACAAGCAAACAGTTAAGTAACTGCCACAGCAAGAAACATGAGACCTCTGCGGAGTAAAAAGGACTCGGACGGAGAGCATAAAACCCCGACAATACTCACCTTACAAAATCTGGTCCATGGAATTAGACCATCGAGGCTGGCGTTAGGACCTAAGCAAACAAAAATAAGATTTTTTGAGCAAACAGAAATCAGTTCTGAAGCTTTGGTTAGACTGATGGCTCTTGTATTTGTTCTTGAGGAAAAGAGCTAACACCCAAAATAGGAAGATTTGAATGTCCGTGGTTGATATTTTCAGATACCTTAATGCTAGATTAATTGAGCAATTATTATTAATACATGGCCTGTAAAAGGACATAATTGAAATAATCTAATAAAACATGTGTACGTTGGTTTAATTTTAATGGCAGGAAGGAATGGATGGCAGACTCCTGGGCACCACGTGAGAGTTTGTGGGGAAAGCAGAAACGTCACAGAGCCTCGCCGTCCGATCCCTGCCTCCTCTGAAGACAGGGCCGTGCTCTTAATTCCCTTTCACATCCCACTCCTTTCCACGACCATCAGCCAACTTCACCTAGACTTTCCACAGAAGCCCCGCCAGGTCCCTCCCTGCCTACCATCACTGCCCACTGCCCCAGTGGAGCCCCCCTTCCAGGGAACCTACAGAAGTTTTTTCAAAGTTCATCCTAAGTTGGAGAGCACCCCTAGGTGATCAATTTAACTGGTACTTGACTTGACAAGTTTATTTTAGGCATTAATTATGCATTTCCCTCAGCCCTCCTTCTAATACAACATGGGCTGGGGGGGCGGGGCTGGCAGATCAAAAACCAAGTGAGAGACAGGCGAGGAAGCAGCGTGGGGGTTATTGGTTACTCAAATGAGAGCAGCCCGGGCTCTGAGAGGTGGTGAACCCATCATCTCTCCTCAAAGAGGACCACACATAAGCCACTACCGGCAGAGAAGATCTTTCTTAACTCTTGTCAAATAAGAAAATGGAGTAAGGTGATTTTGTACTTTTTATGTCATAGCACAAGGCCACCACTGTGCCAGCTGCACAGCCACGAGGGGCCCTGTTGAGAGCCACTGGGTTAGGACTGCCGCAGATGCAGTCCTGCTGGACAGAAGGCAAATCTGGATAAAAGTTGTCCGTGGATTTTTAAAGAAATAATTCAGATACTCCCATTCAAAGAGGCTAGTGGGTCTTTGATATGTTTAGTGTAGAAGATTAATAAATCCACTGACATCAGCCATAGAAGGGGGATAGCTAGCATGGTCTGGACTCTGTCCAGTCAGGCCAAACTGCAGATCACAAGAGGCGTGATCTCGTGGGGACAGTGTCTCCTGCTACCCAGGCCCACCTGACGCAAGCGTCTTGGGTTAATGCTGTGCGCTGAGCAGGGCCCGAGACCTTACTCTTACCACGTCAGGCACTTTCTTTCTTCTCTCCAAGGTTAAGACAACTTCATCTGTTTTGTCAAGGAACTTATTATTTCAGTCACACATAATATATTAAATAATTCAAAAAACTCTTTCTTAGAAACCCTTCTCAGAAATGTTAGTATGAAACGAGGAAAAGATGCATTTAAATCTTTTATCAGGTCTCTATTTATTTCCAATGGGATGTATGATTCTCACCTAGCTATAAAAAGCTGCAGCTTGAAAAGCGAAGAGATTTTTAACACTCTTCTACTTTCAACAAAGTAGAAAGCAAAGGGGAAAAAGAGCAAGTAGAGCTATTTTATAAATTTCAATTTTTATACACATAAAAAGTTAATATGCTCATACCAAGAAGCTTCTCTCCCAACATGTTCAGCTGGTCCACATTGAGGCCTCTCTTGGTGACAGAAGAAAACTGCCAACTCAGCACCTCTGAAAGCTGAGACCACCGTGCACACGGTGGGTTCAGGAAGAAGGACAGATTCTACAGAGAAAACACCCAACAGCTAAGGGTTACTGAAGAGGCATCAGTCACAAGCCAGACACTAAAACATGAGTCTATCCCAAAGTTCAGTTCCAGCTTATATGACACACAGATGTTTTACAGTAAAGGAAGAAAAAGACAGTCAGTTCTCATTATTTGCAGATTCACTTTTGTGAATTTGTTTACTCACTAAAATTTATTTGTAACTCCAGAATCAATACTCAAGACACCTTCACAGTCATCTGAAGATACAACCATGCACAGAGCGGCAAAGAATTTGAGTCTCTTAACACTTATGTTCCTAACTGAACATAACTTATGTCCTAACAAAAGGACACTCTGACTTGTCTGAGTTCTCACACTAGAAACAAGTATCCTTTCTGAAGTCTATTTAGTGCCGTGTTTTTTGCATTTTTGTGACTGTTGTTGATTTCATTGCCAAAATGTGCCCAAGTGCCCTGCAGCACTGTCTACTATATATGAGCACAGGAAGGCTGTGACATGCCTTATGGAGAAAATGCGTGTGTGAGATGAACTTCATTCAAGCACGAGTTACAATGCTACTGGCTATAAATTCAATGTTAATGAATCAACAAATACATTAGATAAGGTGTGTTTAAACAGAAACACACGTAAACAAGGTAACGTATTGATGGGCTGACAAAATACTGAGACCAGAGGCTTGCAGGAACCTAACCATGTATTTCCCCTTAGGAGCAATGATTTGATTCAGTATTCACTAATAAAGTACTCCCAATGACTTTAAAGAACATAACTACTTTGAATAATGACAATCGACTATAATTAATCAATAGGGAGTAGCAATGCTCTAAGAATGGAGCATGTCTGTTTAGTAGCTGTATATATTTTTAAAAAAAGGAGTGATAATAAAGGACCTCTTCCACAATAAAAGTTACATAAAATCATCAACTGTCTGAGCTTATCCACAAGGAAGGAAAATCATAATCCTCAGTTCGAACACATACACGCTTCACTTTCCCAGCATCACTCAAGATCCTTGGTAATACCAACAGGAGTTGTGTCACTTCTCCCTCAACATCTGGCCAGTAGGGGTTGTTTCAGAGACACAGCAGCAAGATCAGGGGGTCTCTGGTTACCCTGGGATGAAAGCAAACGTGGTTTCCATACCCTGGGTTCTGCCACCAGCATGTTGTACCACAGGATGGAGGCCCAGCCACTTGGGAGCTGGCTGACGTTGGAGATCACCACGACGGGCAGAGAGGTCGTCTGAAAGATGACAGAGACCTTGAAATCATCTCAATCACAGAAATATCACCTTCAGACAACTGGTTAGCCTCAAAAATAAGCAGTGGATTATTTGTATATTTGCATATAGATTATACTTGAAAATTATAAATGCTCTGTTCTTTGTCCATAGGTTATCTTTGTTATATATTTTAGTTAAGAAATAAGTCCTGAAAAATAATGATAGCTACAATAATTTATTAAGGGATATACAATTTAAAAATATGCAAATCATGACATTGAAAACAAAATGTGAAGGAAGGGCAGAGTAAAGAAAATAAGTTCCAATGCTTAATATAAAAAAATTAACATTGGCTATCTCAACTGGAACATTATTAAGCTTATAGAATTTGAAGGTTAATTCAATTCTCCATCTTTCTGGACCATAAATTAAGGTTAAGATAATATTAGCTGAAAAAGGTTATCTTTTTAAGGCAATTTGGTAAATATCCCTAAAACAAAAAATGAGAAATAAAAATACATGTAGCCATTAAAAGTAAAAATAAATAAAGTTTTCCACCTCGGGACCACAGAAGTCTTACCTCGAGATCAATTACCAAACCAGGCTGGCACAACTGGGTTTCAAAACTAAGGGAGTGAAGCTCTTCAGTAACAATGAGAGGACCCTTAGAAGAGAAAAGGAAAAAAGAAAAGAATAATTTATTCACTGATCTTGCAACTTTCAAAAGCCCAATTAACATTGCAATAGGCTGCTGAGATCCGGGACCCAATCTGCTGCCACTCAAATATTCAATAATCTATACCAGATTTAATTATTCTGAGTTACTCAGTGTTCTCTCAAAGATAATTATGGCAGGGGTTATGAATTCAGACAAAGAAATGTCAATGAGGACAGAGAGTTCTGAATGGCTTTATTTGTGACCTAAGGCTTCCCACCCTGTCTGCCCACCCAGGCCCGGCCCAACGAGACCACACACCTCACGCAGATGGCGTGGAGGGTTGGGGTGGAAAGTGCACATGCGCTTCAGGTATGGTTTTCTACCACACGTCATAAGTGCCTTGGTTTAGGTAGAAATGTACAGTTCTTGAAATACATTCATACACATTATCTCACATGAGCATCACAACTTAGAACTAGGGATGTGCTGCTGCCAGAGCTGGGGAGGTCACAAAGGTAGTTCCCATGCAAACCAGGGCTAGAAGGCAACTTTGCACCGCCCAGGCCGGCGTCTGTGATGCTGCTCCACGCGCCCTCCACTGGTCAAGTGTGGAAGGACACACAGATGGAAACACTCCAAACCCAACCAACTCCAGACATTTCATTCTCCGTCCATAGTTAATTTGTGGTTTGTTTGTGTGCGTGTATGTGTGAGACAGAGACAGGGTCTCGCTCTACTGTCTGGGCCAGAGTGTAGCAGCATCATCATAGCTCACTGAACCTCAAACTCCTGAGCCAAAGCGATCATCCTACCTCTGGCCTCAGCCTCCCAAGTACGACAGATGAGTGCTACCATGCCTGGCTAATTTTTTCATTTTGGGGACTTGAGACAGGGTCTTGCTATATTGCTCAGGCTGGTCTCCAACTCCTAGGCTTAAGTGACCCTCCCAAAGTGCTGGGATTACATGGCGAGCCACCACTCCCAGCCCATGGTTCGTGTTTGAATGCATCACAAACATAACTCCTCAAGGATCACATTGTAAAAGGGAAACTGACGAAAAGACAATGCTTCTGGTAGGGGGTGCAATGGCGGGAAAGTCCCCTTGGCAGGCGGCACAGCAGTCCCCACACTGGCCTCTCCCTCCAGCTCTGACAGTGATTCTCTGTGCACCTTTTAGCTAAATCCCGCAAACTCCTGGTGACTCACTTGCTTCCCCTGTAAGGCATGAGGAACACAACAGCCCTATATAGCTACTCCACTGGGCTGTCTGCGAGTGCCGTGAGCTCGTGTGTAAGATCGTCTGACAACTATAACGCACGAACGCAGTGTTTTCACTGCTTTCACAGACATACCAAGGAGCAAAGGTTATTCTCTGCCCTTCCCTGCTGGGTCCGAACCCCTCTGTGAGGTGTCCGCAGCCACCAGAGGCAGGAACCTTCCCTCACTGCACAGAGCTGCCTGGTCAGGGCCCGATCCCAGCACAGAGACGCTCACCTCGTTAGTTCTGGTGCCAGCATTTTTCTGTTCTTTTAGTTGCTGTAAAACAAAAAAACGGTCTTAGTAAATGGCATGTTAATTGTCAAAGTTGCCACCTTCATTTACAAATTAGACCAAAGTTAAGACTAGAAAGAATGCCGGGTGTGACATCATCTTCAGAACGCTGAACAGGCAACAAAACTGCCCTTCTCTGGGTCTGTGAGCAGGAGCGCCTCTCCCCAGTGCCCGACAGGGTGTGGTACCGCAGCATCTGGAGGGATCCCAGGGGACCACATCCTGCTCCCTCCCTGCATGCAAACTTGAATGATCCCCCATGCACCTTCAATAGCTGTTTCATGCCCCGGGGCTCAGCGGGGACAGCTCCTCCCACTTACTCCTTCCCTCAGCAGTCTTCCAGGCTAGGCCCAGTGACTCCAGGCCCAGCTACCCTCAAGTGGACTTCAATCTCTAGGGTTTCAAGGGAGCACTCAGGGGCTGCGAGCAGATTTGGACACCCTCAGACTCCCGAGTTGGGCCGAGGCTCCCAAACGATGTCTAGCTTCCTAGCTGTGAGGTGTGTGGTGCACAGAAGGCCAGTGGAAAAGGGTGCCTTTAACTCCCTGCAGGTGCTGGGCCCAGCCAGAGCCGTGGGCTCGGCACCTACAGAGCCTCAAAACAACTGGAACTATCAGCCCCGTTACCACTGAGGAAGAAACAGGCAGCACCCACTTCACACACCCCTGCTGGGTCTACTGCCTGGTGGGACAGGTGCCACTTTTATGGAGGCCATTCCAGTGGCAGAGTCAGGCTGGGGTGAGACAGGGACTGTGGGGGAGACCACCAGGAAGGGAAATGCCAAGAGGGGCTGCGGAAAGAATGCAGGGGTATGCGGCCACAGCTGGAGGGCAGGGAGAGGTATGGTCAGGAAGTGGGAGCAATAGCCTTTGAGAAAATGGCAAGAGCCACAGTGAGTGCCACTGAGGCTGCCGAGGTAGCAAGTGCAGATCACTGATGTGCACACGGGGTTATGGGATAGTCTCCCTGAGACCCATACAGCCCAAGAGGAGTTTCTGGAAGAGAAGTGGGCAGAAAACAGTGACAGTCCAGGGATAAAGAAGAGGATTAAAAATGCCCCAAGTGCTGCTGATGAGAAGCCACCAGCCATAAAGTCTGGAAACTCTAGGGGCACCCTCCATGTCGTGAAGGGTCCCAAAGTGCCACTCTACTCTCAAAAGTCCTAATAAACCAGAGGACCTAAAGAGGGCAAAACCAATGTCCTCACCAGGTGTCGAAATTCGGCCGCCAGGCTTCCATTGGTGGACTCCTCCATGTTCATCACTTTCGTGTGAGTGCCCAAGATGTTGAACTTTCTAAATCTAACGGTACAGGACAGAAACAGTGAAAAGCCTTCGCACTATTAAGTGAACAAACAGAAAGGATAGCAAAATATAGTGCAAAGTACATCACATACCCTTTTACTGTATTTCTCTCATTCACATCTCTGCAAAAAAAAAAAAAAACATATATATATATATATAAAACCATATATGTGTATCCAAAATTTGAAATAAGTTTTAACAAAAATATAAAAGTATGTATATAAGTAAAAGACAAATAAAACATAAACTTAGACCTGTGGGTTTGCAGCCCTTTCATTCTCTCACTCCCTTCCTCAATCCATCTGCACTGCCTCTGCCAAGTATTATCTAGTGACTTTGTGCAAATTAACTGGGCCTCACACTTCTTGCCCACAAACATGCTAACAGCACGAACCTTACAGGATGTTGTGAGGAGACAACTAGTTAATGGGTAAAAAGAGCACGTCACGCACCCTCAATAAATGTAAGCTGTAGCTACTGCTATTTATTGAGCAACTACTTTGCACGAGGCTCTGTGCTAAGCACTGGGTTCAGCAGGCAGCACACTGCTCTGCTGCCACAGAACTCAGAGGACCTCCAATGTGGCTGCTTAATCCTTATTTTTTTTTTTTTTTCTTGAGACAGAGTCTCACTCTGTTGCCTGGGCTAGAGTGCCGTGGCGTCAGCTTAGCTCACAGCAACCTCAAACTCCTGGGCTCAAGCAATCCTCCTGCCTCAGCCTCCCAAGTAGCTGGGACTACAGGCACGCGCCACCATGCCCGGCTAATTTTTTCTATATATATCTTTAGTTAGCCA